>KZ651042.1:555835-574487 GCA_001010745.2 Gerris buenoi
GATATTGAGAGTTTTCAAGTTACCAAGTAAATACTTTAAATCCCCAACTTCGAAATTTTTCAATACAAAAAGACTATTAACTTGCTCTCTATGAAGATAATACTTTATTACATGTAAATATATGTTTTATATTTATTATATAATATTATAGGGGTAATCTTTTATTAATTTGAGGATATTGTTCAATTTATAACTCATTTAAATATCATAGAATATATTTCATCTCTCACTCAAAGTAGCAAAATTAAGCAATAGTTAACTGTTTTTAGTCTGGAAAGTATTATTTCTCTGATTTGTCATTATAATATTAAGAACAGGCTGTTAAGTAATTGAAACATTCAGGGAAATATTTCCCTGCACTATTAGCCTCCTCGTCCCTTTTTATACCACTTGAACTTATTCCTTTCAAAACCCTTCAAACCTTGCCTCCATAGCTTGTTTCGTTATCCTGAAGGCTTCCATCCTGACTAAATGACTGATCCACCTTATTTTCTGTATACTATAATAAATATTTACCCTGTTGAAAGTAGCTGCTTGAAGACTCGTTTTCATTGTTTGATTCCTAACTCAATCCATTCGTGTCTTCCTTCCAATCCTCCTTAGACAGCGCATTTTTGCAATCTGCCATCGCCTGTTCCTTTTTGGTGTGTGCCCAGAAATCACAACTCACACCCACATGCAAGAGTTGGCACATATTGTCGAATTATAAACTAACATTTTTGTAGTGGAAGATGCTTTCTGCTGAGTACATGGTATAGACTCCCAATTTCTGCAATTCTTGCATTTGTCTGCTTTTCTGTCCGCACTAGGTACTGCTTCACCACACTTGAACTCCTCAACCTGTGTTAAAGCGCTCTTCTGAACCGTTATCTTATGCCGCGTCTAATCTCTACAGATTTCCACTATTAATGATCGTATTATTGACCAGTATTTACCTTAGAAATGCCACTTTCTATCCTAAAGTTCATGTTTGTAGCCATTCAACTTTACCTCCCACAAATTAACGTCATCCGAATATGCCAGCACTAACATCTTAACAGGATCCATTCCCATCTATAAAGGGTGCTTAGTTCACTTACATTCTTTGATAACACCATTTATTAGGCTGAAACTAAGGTAAGAATGCATCTGAGGTAGTAAAGAATGCTTTCGAAGTTCCATTTTCAGCCCCTACATAGTTTCTACAACCTTTAGAAAAACTCTGAATTCTCCTGACAAGCTTCTTCTCCACACCTCTTTTCCTATGATCACGCATAGTTTACACCACTGACACTATCAAAAGCTTTTCCATATCAATAAAGCACGCGTGGAGTCATTTCCTATTCGCTGTAGCCTTTTCGGTGATCTGTCGCATGGTTAAGTTTACGCCCTGAGTTCCATGTTGGGCTCGAAAGCCTCACTGTTCCTTTTCCAGGAGATGTTCTTTCTGTTTCCTATGCCGTTCGGTTAGGGTTTGCACACTTAGAGAGATACCCCTGTGATTTTCAGGAACGGTTACCCGTCTTCTTAAGATAGACACTATAACTGATACCTCCCAGTCCCTGGGTATTTCAGCCTTTTTCCATGTTATATTTATTACCTTCAGCACTAGGTTTCCACCGTTAATGGTAAACAAAGATTATAAGTTGTATTTATTTGTGTATAGTTTGGTTTAATTTCTGTAAATATAGTTTGGTCCTGGCTCCGCCTCCGCCTGCCATGATATTTGTTTTCTACGTTTACAGGGTTCATGGACTTTATCGGTCCAAATCCAGCACGGCACAGCAGTCCTAGTAATTTCAATTTTTATATATTCTGTATATATTTTTAGGAATAATCTCGGCTCTGGCATTTATTTCTCCGTTGACCGGCTTCTTGATCTATGGCAGTTGAAGAAGGATAGCGGGAATTTTATAATATATGCTAGTCACGGTTCCACCTTCGCCTATCACCGTCATTTGTTTCCCCGTGAACTGGCCATTAGGAAATTTCTGGTCAAAGTCCAGGATGGTAGAACTTATTCATTTTACACACTAATTTATTGAAAGTCTACGTTGCTGCTGCAGTAAACAAGATTTGCTGCTGAAAGACCTCCCGCAGACCAAGAATGATGAAGATGTTCTTCTGCCTGGTCATGGAATCCCTTAACTCTGATAAGCTATAACAGAGGGATGCCAAGTGGCAGCGCCAAGCCAACCCCCACAGCGTAGAGAAGCTAGGCTTATCACTTTATGTGGGGAAAGGCTGAGTGAACAAGGCATGGCGCTAATAGCCTATTTATGGTTGATGCGCCAAAAACAAATTCATGCTAACATAAATGTGGAATGATTACCACTCTCTAAACAAAAAATTCAATAGTAACCAGTTTTACTTGGTCATCTCGAGTTGGAGATAAAGTAGAATAGTTTAATCCTGTTTATAGTAATATTTACGTTACAAGTTTCTTATTACCATTACCATGTACAAAATGAATAAGCATTACCATATGCTATTGAAAACATCCAGGTTAATGTAAATAAATACCTGAGTCATTAATAGCCCTTACATGCAAATAATTTAAATTGACGAATAATCTAACTCATAAATACGAAATGAAGGAATAACATTGGCAATTAATTGAAGAAAGTTGCCAGAAAATTAAACAATGTAACTTTGGATTTACATCTGTGGTCTTTACGGTGCTAGTAATAACCTTTAAGTTCTCATTTCTTATTGCGATATTTATATTTTTATCGTTGGAAAATAAACAATGTATGTACAAAGCACACATTCTTTTTTCTCACGCACGAACTGGGAGAGTTAGGGCAAAAAAACGAAAGTCCGACCAGGTTCATGTAATGTCAAATAGTGACCTTAAACCCTGCTTCTAATAAGTTGATAATCAAAACAGAAATGTTGCCCGATTTCATTTCAAAAACAGGAACCATTTTGCCGCAATTTTCGATGCACGTATGTGCCTTTGTACTTTTTCACATAAAGAGAAAGTATTGTTATGGCGTGAAAATTATAATTTGAGATGTTGATGGATTTACACATTTTGAGGTCCTCTGGGTCTAAAAAATATTTTTAAAAAATGTCTATTGGTTGAAAATTTGTTACTAAAGCCCTTCACACACGGAGCAACTCAAAACAAACTCAACTGGAAACTCCATTTTCGAGTTGACAGAAAGAAAACCCAGTTGACTATGAGTTTCAACCTGTGTAATTGAATGGGACACCACACACGGAGCAACTCATTACTACAAACTGGATTTCCTTTCTGTCAACTCAAAAATGACTGGAGTTTCCAGTTGAGTTTGTTTTGAGTTGCTCCGTGTGCGGACGGTCTAATTATTAAGTCATTGAACGAGAGAAGTAATCCCTCACATCGAAAAAAGGTGAACACTTTAAACGATGAAATCCGGCTCCTTTTTCTTTTGACAACAAAATACATAGAAAAATGACAAAACGGAATAAATTGTATCTATAATGAAAATGTACCCTTGAAAGACTTGGAATGGTTACCTAACAAACAAATTTAAAAATTTTATGAATTGAAAACATTTTTCGACTATCATAAATTATAAAGAATATTTATAATTATCGCATGAAAGCAGAGGACCAAACAATTATTTATATAATATTGATAGGAAAAGAAGAATAGACAAAGGTGACTGAGCCTGCAGCAGCTTTGGGCAAACTTGATTGACCCAACCCCACTCCCTTAGTGAGCCTACTTACAGTACGTCCTCGCATAGTAAGTTAAGTGACATCTACTACTTGATACAACGCTCAGACAGTGCCTGTGCTGTAGGTATAGCTTTCTAATCTTCTCAAAATGTCATGACAAACATACACCACCATTATTCGGCGCGATAAAGTCAAAAATCTATTACAGTTTAAAGGATACTTAGATCAGAAACAAAATGTTTTGAAATGTATTATTGCGGTTGTCCTTAAGAAAACGATAATAGTCTTAGTTAGCAACTTTTATAAAAAAAAAAATAATAATAACCAAGTAGTGGGGATTGCTAAATTTTAGAAGAGACAAAAGCTCAAAGAGCAAAGTAAAAACGTAACAATCAACTAAAACAGAAAAAAACTCGAGCGTTTCTGATGTCTTCGAAATCGAATTTGTCCTTTTGTGATCAGCCTAGATTCTATGCCGTTTACAAAAAGCTATACGTTTCGGCGAGGTTTTTAACAGAAATTTTACGGCGGTCAGGGGTTCGAAGCACCCGCAACATTATAACCGTGAAAACAACCTTTGATCTCGGTTTGTAAAACGCCGCCAAAATTGTAACAGTTTTGTAAGGAGGGGTCAAAATGAAATGCTGGCCGACCGAGAGTGGGTGTATTAACAGGTAGGGGCGGCTCGGGCTCAAAGAAACGTCGTCACACCTCGGGCCACCACACCGTCCCAAACCTAACAACAAACACTATTTACTAAATTAATAGCGGAGGCAGCCTCGGAAACACCCTTTCATTGGCTGCTAGAAACAAATCGACTCGCTCTCCACTAAGAGAAGCTCAGGGACACACTCCAAAACACTTCCATTAACCCTATCATTTATATCGGCTTTCCCACTGTCCCTCGCTCCATCCATTGTGGTAACCGCGCACTCCGTCACCCCACAACTTCACCACAATACAATTCTTCTTTTTTTCCATTCTCTTTTACTTTTACCCTTTTTATTCTTCGGGTTATATATATATGTATTTTTTTTCTTTTTTTAGTCACTAGCGACGGGCTTTTTCGCCGGCCGAGTTAACTTTTATTTTCTCTCTGTTTAATGTAGTCTTTTGATCGGCCATTGTTTGGCCGAGCGAGTTAATTGCATCGGGAGAACGAAAATAAATAGAAAACCAGATGAAAAGAATTAAAACGGATATAAAGAAAATAATCACTTCTACAGGAAGAGAAAAAATATTCGATACCCTCTGTGAATACATCGGGTGATCCGACTTTGCGCACGAGGAGATATCGAACCGGTCGCGGGCCGATTTTACGGTTTATATATGGTCAACGACGGAGAGACATATCCTTCAGCAGGTCTAGGCTATTCTAGTAGCTGTTGCCCCACGGATTATATTTATTGTATTGCATGGTATTTGTGAAGGCACCCAACGGAAATATTTGCGCAAACATTTTGACCGTGTATGGGGCTGTTTGATGTGTGCGCAAAATGTTTGATCGTGTACGGGGGCCTTAAAGGTAGGGGTCAGTATTTTATGTTGCCGAAGAATTATAATTTCCCTAGGTTTTCCTTAATGTTACCCCGTTTTCCCTAAATGATGGGTTTATCCATCTGCACCACAGACATTTGTAAAGAATAGGCAAATGTAAGTAACTTTTGTTTACACACATAAAAGTGTGAACTTTTATTTACTTTTTCATTACAGGCACAGGCACATGCAACATTTTAAAAATGTTGCTCTATAATTAGATTAAACTTATATTATTATAAAATTATACATTATATTAAATTAGGTAATAATTCGGGTAATAATATATATATAAGGACTAATTTAACCACACCTCGGGAAATTTTTATAATTCATATTCTGGCAAGCAAGCCCCTTCCAGTTCACTTGTAACAGTCAATTTAGAAAACTAAATATGTGATATGTCCATTATAAGTTTTGATCAGATGATCAAAACTTATCGATTATAGCCAATAAACAATAAGTAAATAGTCAATAAATATTAATACTTGGTGAAGGGCTTCGACCTGGCAAAGCACCTCATTCAACAATAGTGTCCCATCCACTGTCATTTTTTCCGTAAGGAAAGCCGATTCCGTCAAGAAGGAGTGTTAAGTGTATGGAGTTCAAGAGGAAAGAACGGCAGGATTATAGTCTTATATAAGATCATCCCGTCGCGCCATCCTCTCCATTCTTGTCAACTGATAAGTTTCATGTGGATGGGATAGAGATATTCCTTTCATTGTGTTTATGGCATTTAACGAAAGGATTGTAGTCACACGACAAGCCTGCATGATGGTTGAGCGGATCGTCTCACAGGAAAGATTTCAGGAAAGTTGTTGTGTAGAAGGTAATGAACATGATTATCAATCATGCCGTGCTTTCCTTCGCGATCAAGAAAAAGGAAAGTCTGTCGGGAAAGAACGACAGTGGATGGGGCGCTAATATATTTAATGGATGACACGAGGTTTGCGAGTCGTCCATTAATCGAATTATCGGCCCCTGTAATCCGATAATCTTCAGAATTAATTTTCATTTCCTGTATCTTAGTTAATAAAACTAGTTCGTCAGCTTATTATTCTACTTGAATACGTAATATCTAATTTTATGACCTGTTGAAAAGAAAGAGCTAAACATATGTAATTTGACTGCCTCTTTAGTCTTATATGATTGGATTTTCTGCTTTAGTTTCATGTACATGTAATTCAATTTTCTGCTTTAGTTTCGTGTAATTCGATTTTCTCCTTTAGTTTCATGTAATTCAGCTGCCTCTTTAGTTTCATTTAATTCAACTGTCTCATTCATTTCATGTAATTGGATTTTCTGCTTTAGTTTCATGTAATTCAATTTTCTGCTTTAGTTTCATGTAATTGGATTTTCTGCTTTAGTTTCATGTAATGAACTGTCTCTTTAGTTTAATGTAATTCAATTTTCTGCTTATGTTTCATGTAATTCAGCTGGCTCTTTAGTTTATTTAATTCAACTGTCTCATTAATTTCATGTAATTGGATTTTCTGCTTTAGTTTCATGTAATTCGATTTTCTGCTTTTGTTTCATGTAATTCAGCTGCCTCTTTAATTAATTGTGATTAAACTGTCTCTTTATTATCACCATAAATCCAACTGTACTATTATTATCTTAGACGGGAGCGATGCAACTAAAAGAAAAAAATAAATAAAATAAATATTTATATTATGTATGTATATATCAAAATAATAATTATAATCTTATATACATACAGATAAAATCGTTTCGGATGTGAGAAAGAGATTGCCGACTAACAAATTTGGATTGAAATTACCCAACGATAAATAACCCCCAATGAATATTTGTCAATGGTAATGCGGCCGAGGAAAAATGCCTTTTAGTTATTTCGTGTTTTTCTTCTTGTCTATATGCATAAGAAATGAGGTTCGGGTGGGATGGGACCGCCCAGAGCTTTCTATACATCTATTCTTCTACACATCCTCGAACCGTTTTAAACCTGACCGCTCAACATGCCGTATAAACGCTTTACCTTTTTTTCGAACCCTGAAAAAGTAATTGGACGTGTGCAAACTACTTTTTCAAAGTGACCTGCCACCATCCACCGCTTTAAGTCCATACAAAAGATAAGAAATAACATCCTTTAATAAACTCAACTGTCTTTAGGTTTGATTTGTATTCTCCCCTCTCCTTTCAATACGTATAATAAAAAAAAAACAAGTATAATAATTTAAGATTGCGGTGTGAGCTGTTGCACGATTAACATACTTGCTACTGCAATATTTTAATTAAATATGTATAAACATTTTAAAACACCCTCCATCCTTGCGCAATAAATAACTTTCTTGTGTTCATATATATATATATANCTGGCTATACGTATCGTGTTACTTTCTATAACTAATTATTTCATTAATTCATTTTATTTACTAATACAAACAAACAGAAAAAATACAAATTTATTAGCCTAATTGAAAATTATATTGTGTAAATAATACATTACACTTCTTTTTATTTCTAGTACAGTACTAAAAAAAAGATATTACAGGTTGATTTATTTATTAGGTAAGGCACTAAAAGTAACACGACAATAAAACCAACTGGTACACCGAATCCTAACTTTACTGGAAAACTTTAACTAAAATATAATAATAAAATTCGTATAAAAAAAGTGCTTACTTGTCAGATGAAGTTGCTTCTTAGTTGCTGGGATGCATCTGAAGAAGACTTCTACTCATGAAGAAGAAAAAAACCCAACACGTTCGTTTAATCATAAAAGACCATCGTGTCAGAAAAGATTAGCGATAAATTATTACTGACGCTTTTTTACCTCTCAGGATATTCAGAGAGGTGAGTTCTTTCTTTAATTTGGGTCCTCTTTTTTAACTATAGAAGCATTAAATGGTTTCTTTTGTATAGTTTCTTAAATGTAAAAGCATTAAAAATTAATTTCTTTTTTGTTTTCCCGAATAATAGAAGCCTAAAGGCGGACATACACTGTTTTAAGGGGTAGAATATGATTAAATATATCAATTCATTTTTAGTTTTATTAGTAAAATCTCTTTTTGCATAATAACAAACTTATAAACTTAATAATTCTAAAGGTAGTATTGTCCATTAACAATAAATACATTTCTAAATATAATAACACAGATCTATGGAGCATCAGTGATTTTTCTTAGGATCTTGGACTGGATGATTTGGAGACGACGGGAGTTGGAAGGTTTGGTATAATTTAAACTTTCCGTAGTATGAATACTACCAAAAATTTAAAAATAAAAAATATTTCTATCTACAGATATTGCCTTTATTAGAGAATTATACAGAGTTAGGTTCTTTCCTGATAGTTGGATTTAGTACGTGATAGGAAGAAAATTAGTTATGGAAGCTGCAAGCTGTAACCTTAAATCTACAGATGTTATATTATTTGAAGACTTCGACAAGAAAATAAAACAAATCATTTGTATAATGTTAAAGAAGGGAAGTTTTATAGTATAAGGACAAAGTAAATTATATATTGAAGTATACAAAGGAAGAGAAACAGAAGAGGGGTTCAACCGAACTTCGAAGTACAAGTAGTATAGCAGGAAGAAATTACCATGATATAAGTTTGCCGGAGAAAGAAGACCAAAATAAGAAAAGAGACTACAATAAACATGAAAAAATAAATAAATTAGTAGAGGACGAAACGAATTACTGAAATTATAGCGAAGAGGAAATAAACTGTAATAAAATCAATTTCAAATTTCATGCAGGAAAGATACAAAGATTTGAAAGCGACATAAGAGATCCAGAACATCGGGAACTACCAGTCTATATCTACTTGCCAGAACAACATACATCCCTTACAGCATTTAGGGACCAACTAGGAATATCATAGATACAATATATTAATACAACAATAAAGAATATTAATAATAAAAAAATAAAATAATTATATGAATGGAATATATATATATATATATATATTGTTGGAGCAATGCTTACAAACATAAATAACATTTTATTTCCTTTAGTAAACATATTCAACATATTTATTACTTAGTTGAAATAGCCTAATTAAACGTAGAAGTAATTATTTCCTGATTATTGTAATCAGAATTAGTTATCCACATCTATAATTTTATGATTAATTAATACTAGCACTCAACTAGATTAAAATAGAGTGACGGAAAACGAGAAATTGATCAAATTATGCAGCTAGTAAAATAAATATATATACCTTTATGTATATTTATACTGTAGTGTAGAGAAACAATCAACACAAGAAAAAGTTGCGAGTTACAAAGACTAACGACAAGAATTTAAGGCTGTCTATTAACGATTTAAATATGTGTATATATATATAAAAAGGAAGAAGATAGAACTTATTAGTTGTGAACTGTATTTCTACCAAATTATAATTATCACTAAAATGGGAGATAGACAGAAAAAATAGACTCCAGCGCCGGGACTCGAACCACGGGCCTCTATATATATTAGGAAATTATTCTTCAGTGTAGCTTAGTTGGAAAGAGTGCTAAACTGGAAATATAGAGGCCCGTGGTTCGAGTCCCGGCGCTGGAGTCTATTTTTCTCTGTCTATCTCCCTTTTTTAATAATAATTATAATCTTATATACATACAGATAAAATCGTTTCGGATGTGAGAAAGAGATTGCCGACTAACAAATTTGGATTGAAATTACCCAACGATAAATAACCCCCAATGAATATTTGTCAATGGTAATGCGGCCGAGGAAAAATGCCTTTTAGTTATTTCGTGTTTTTCTTCTTGTCTATATGCATAAGAAATGAGGTTCGGGTGGGATGGGACCGCCCAGAGCTTTCTATACATCTATTCTTCTACACATCCTCGAACCGTTTTAAACCTGACCGCTCAACATGCCGTATAAACGCTTTACCTTTTTTTCGAACCCTGAAAAAGTAATTGGACGTGTGCAAACTACTTTTTCAAAGTGACCTGNTGCCACACCCTATCAAAAGCTTGAGCTTCATCAAGGAAGACAGCTGAACAATACTTTTTCTTCTCAAGGGAGGAGGCAATTACATCGACGAGGCGATGACATTGCTGGATGGTGGAGTGACGGGAACGGAAACCAAATTGATGGTCAGGAAGGTATGGGCTAAGGAAAGGAATTAGTCGGCGAAGGAGAAGTTTTTCAAGGATTTTGCCCATGACTGGAAGGAGGCTAATAGGTCGGTAGGAAGTAGGAAGGTGAGCAGGTTTGGATTGTTTTGGAATCATGAGAATAAAAATTAGATAACATCGATTAAGATGTCATCGGAATTAGAAGAAGAAATGTAGAGACCGTGATAAAATTACACAACCAATTAAAGCTCTTTGTGAACGGAAAATTCAACATGGGCGTCACTGGATTCTTAGTGAACCAAAAATAAGATGAGAGCATAACTGCTCATTCTGAGTTTTTAACTTATTTGGAAATTGGGAAAAGAACGTGGTGGAGAACGAATGCAAATAATCCAGGGATACGCTCCCACTATAGATGTAGAAAACGAAGTCGTAGAAGACTTCTGTGCCTCACTTTAGGTTGCCATCGATGAGGATCCTTGCAGGTATACTTATATTGTAGGGACTTGAGAATTTGAGAATTTTCCATTAAAAGGTAAATCCTGGAGCCATGCTTTTAATGGAGCCCACTACAGGCAAATAATTAGAAAGGGCCGCAAAACAAATAAAACCTAAGAGCGCTGCCCCGTCCATTGGAGTCTATGGATTGATAACTAGAAAGGAGCTAAATTTTTTGATCAATTTAGTGTGAGTGCATTATAAATGGAAGACCAAACTATAATTAACTTGATTGATGCAGGTTCTTTAGAGCCTGCATCACTCCTACTAATAAAGCAGTATTCTGACGACGAGTCCTACTATTAATACTGATACAAGTTCTTTAGAGCCACACACTCCTAATAATACAACAATATTCTGACGACGAATCCTACCAATGATAATGATGTAGGTTGATTAGGGCCACTCACTCCTAATAATAAAAAAATATTCTGATGATGAGCCATACTATTGATAATAATGAAGGTTCTTTAGATCCAATCACTCCTAATAATACAAGAATATTCTGATGACGAATCTAACCAATGATAATGATACAGGTTCTTTAGATCCACTCACTCCTAAAAATACAAGAATATTCTGACGTCGAATCCTACCAATGATAATGATGTAGTTTTTTTTAGGGCCACTTAATTCTAATAATAAAACAATATTCTGACGATGAGTCCTACTATTGATACTAATGCAGGGTCTTTAGATCCACACACTCCTAATAATAAAACAATATTCTGACGATGAGTCCTACTATTGATACTAATGCAGGGTCTTTAGATCCACACACTCCTAATAATAAAACAATATTCTGACTATGAGTCCTACTATTGATACTAATCCAGGTTCTTTAGATCCACTCACTCCTAATAATACAACAATTTTGTGACGACAAATCTAACCAATGATAATGATGTAGGTTGTTTAGGGCCGCTCACTCCTACTAATTCAACAATATTCTGACAATGAATCCTACTATTGATACTACTGATGCAGGTTCTTTAGATCCACTCACTCCTAATAATACAAGAATATTCTGACGACGAATTCTACCAATGATTAAGATGTAGTTTTTTTAAGGCTACTCACTACTGATAATGAAACAATATTCTGACGACGAACCCTACCACTGATACTGATGCACGTCCTTTAGATCCTCTCATCCTAATAATACAATAAAATTCTGACGACGAAAATTAATAAGATACAATCTTGAATTCTATATAGCATTTTGTTATGGCGGATGAGGTGTAGTAATAAAAACAATAGACCACTGATTCATTCTGGCTATACGTATCGTGTTACTTTCTATAACTAATTATTTCATTAATTCATTTTATTTACTAATACAAACAAACAGAAAAAATACAAATTTATTAGCCTAATTGAAAATTATATTGTGTAAATAATACATTACACTTCTTTTTATTTCTAGTACAGTACTAAAAAAAAGATATTACAGGTTGATTTATTTATTAGGTAAGGCACTAAAAGTAACACGACAATAAAACCAACTGGTACACCGAATCCTAACTTTACTGGAAAACTTTAACTAAAATATAATAATAAAATTCGTATAAAAAAAGTGCTTACTTGTCAGATGAAGTTGCTTCTTAGTTGCTGGGATGCATCTGAAGAAGACTTCTACTCATGAAGAAGAAAAAAACCCAACACGTTCGTTTAATCATAAAAGACCATCGTGTCAGAAAAGATTAGCGATAAATTATTACTGACGCTTTTTTACCTCTCAGGATATTCAGAGAGGTGAGTTCTTTCTTTAATTTGGGTCCTCTTTTTTAACTATAGAAGCATTAAATGGTTTCTTTTGTATAGTTTCTTAAATGTAAAAGCATTAAAAATTAATTTCTTTTTTGTTTTCCCGAATAATAGAAGCCTAAAGGCGGACATACACTGTTTTAAGGGGTAGAATATGATTAAATATATCAATTCATTTTTAGTTTTATTAGTAAAATCTCTTTTTGCATAATAACAAACTTATAAACTTAATAATTCTAAAGGTAGTATTGTCCATTAACAATAAATACATTTCTAAATATAATAACACAGATCTGCCAATATATATCATTGCATTTTGGAACGAAGTTCCTTATGGCACGTTCGGAGCCTGGGAGTGAATCCGAAAAAACGACCNAATACAAATTTATTAGCCTAATTGAAAATTATATATAATTTTAATTTAAACTAATTAAGTTTCTTTTATTAAAATATGATAAAAAAAATTGTTTTATTGCTTTAAACAAAATAAGCATGTAATATTAAAATATTATAAACATTTATCTCCATAAGGATGTCTTGAATCGTCTTGAATGTGTTGAGTTGTTAATAAATTGAAAATTTATTAAATAACATGGCAAACTGATTTAATTCCAAATATAGGTATTATGTAAATTTTTCTTTATCCCCTGTGTCTGTCTGTTACTTTGTACGGTTCCAATAATTTTTTTAATCAAAAGATATAAAAACATGAAACATTGCAGTATTCAAGATCATTTTGACGAGTACACAGGAAAAATATAGCGAACTCTAAATTATCACTTGTTGAAATTCAATTTTTTTTTCTTAAATATATTTTTCGTTGATAGAACACTAGATCAGTATTGGAGCTATTTACAAAAAATTGGGGTATTTTAACCCCATTTGCAATTTAAAATTTGAAATTGAAAATTATATTGTGTAAATAATACATTACACTTCTTTTTATTTCTAGTACAGTACTAAAAAAAAGATATTACAGGTTGATTTATTTATTAGGTAAGGCACTAAAAGTAACACGACAATAAAACCAACTGGTACACCGAATCCTAACTTTACTGGAAAACTTTAACTAAAATATAATAATAAAATTCGTATAAAAAAAGTGCTTACTTGTCAGATGAAGTTGCTTCTTAGTTGCTGGGATGCATCTGAAGAAGACTTCTACTCATGAAGAAGAAAAAAACCCAACACGTTCGTTTAATCATAAAAGACCATCGTGTCAGAAAAGATTAGCGATAAATTATTACTGACGCTTTTTTACCTCTCAGGATATTCAGAGAGGTGAGTTCTTTCTTTAATTTGGGTCCTCTTTTTTAACTATAGAAGCATTAAATGGTTTCTTTTGTATAGTTTCTTAAATGTAAAAGCATTAAAAATTAATTTCTTTTTTGTTTTCCCGAATAATAGAAGCCTAAAGGCGGACATACACTGTTTTAAGGGGTAGAATATGATTAAATATATCAATTCATTTTTAGTTTTATTAGTAAAATCTCTTTTTGCATAATAACAAACTTATAAACTTAATAATTCTAAAGGTAGTATTGTCCATTAACAATAAATACATTTCTAAATATAATAACACAGATCTGCCAATATATATCATTGCATTTTGGAACGAAGTTCCTTATGGCACGTTCGGAGCCTGGGAGTGAATCCGAAAAAACGACCAAAATCACCGTCACAAAATAACCGTCATGAAATCACAGTCACGCGAAATCCGTCACGAAATATCTACCGATGACGATAACTTGAGTAAAAGATCACCGAGTTGGTTGAAATTTGGTACACATGTTCATTTTACCAATGCCCAGGCTGAGTACGTTGGAAAAAGTTATCCGTCCAAGCGTTCACGCGCACCGCTCGCGTAAACGTAAGCTTCAAAAAGACGGGAAAAATGTTATTATGGAACCCTGTTACTTATTTTGTTTATTTTTGTTATATGTCACTTGGTTTTATAAATATCGAAAATAAATCGTTGTTAACAGTTTATACGTCTTTAGCATTTTATGTGATTTTATAATTTATATTTAATGAAAAAATGTAAGGAACTTCGTTCCTACCGGGTGTCCCGCGACACCACACGTATTTTTTTATCAGAATGTGGTAACTAATACTGATTTATTTTTTATTTCAACATTAATTTCTCTTACAGGTTGCACCATTATCTGCCAGGATTCTATACGACCAGTCCCTGTACTTGCGCACTTTATGGTTCCCCTCTGTCACATACTCTACCCCATACCATATGCTATCATCCTTAAATTTCTTGAAGTATACTTCCCCCTCCCTTATTTAAGTTTTCTTATAAACACTACTTGGCTATTGTAGTGCTATAGAATTGTTTATTTGTCCCCCCTTTCCTACTAGATCATTTATTTTATTTATCTGCAATGTTTTTGGAATTGCATATTATGCCAGGTATTTAGAAGTGTCCAAGCTGGACTTACATTGAATTTGTTAGGCATATCTCTACAGAACTGTAGGAACTTATACAGATATCCTGATTATCCTCGACTACCTTTTTGTGCTAATTTTTTTAAAAGTTTTACTGTTGCTTAAACTTTGCTTTTTAGTGGTATAAGGACTTGATATGATAATGCTGTTTTTCCATTCACTTGCAAATTCTTTAAATGTATTGCTTGTGAATTTTTCCCATTATCTATAAGATCAAAATATTGGGGATTCTATTTCTACTAAAATTTCGTTTGCACCCTATTGTTGCACCTGCCTTTATCTCATCAATTAAAAATATATATTTCTATTCCGTTTAACATTGTTTCACACATGTTTATGCTTATATTTTCATAAGGTTTAGATGAGGTCTCATATGCATGTACTGTACACTTCTGATACGGTGCATACCCCTATTAACACCAAATATAAAATATGCACATAATTATTGTTTTGTTTAAAAAAATATTGTTCAATTAACTTTACAGTTAACATAGTTGTACGATTCAATTTGTAATTTTAAAAAGGAAAATAGTTAATCAAACATAGCTCTTATGCAATTCTTATAATTAGTACATGTTTAGCTATTTTTACACTTTTCAAAAGGCTGTGACGGTCAAATTTAAAGAAAAATAAATTTGCTGGGAGTGTTTGTTTGTTTAGTTTTCAAATCCTTCTCTTATATAAAGCAGACTAAAATTCGTTTTAACCCTCTAAAATTTAAAAAAAAAAAATAAAAAATACCCTGTTTTATGCTAAAGTTCTTGTGCTAGAATTTGACAAATTTTCACATTATTGGACGAAACAACAAATTAATCGAATGTATATTTCAATGCCCTACAAATTTTAACTTATTTTATATTCCGATTCAAGGCTTAATCTTAAGATAACAAAAAAAAAACTCCAATAATTAACCTTTAGACCCCAACTAAAAGGTAAAAATTATTTATTATTTTAGGAACATCGTCGGAGTCGGATCTTGGTGTCATTTGCCCAAATGTACTTTTTTCACGTATTAGCATTTACATATTATACATAATACATACTAAATTTCTATGTTAAATTCCAATTTTCATTGAACTGCAATGAGTTTATAACAATCAGACGATCGTTTCAGTCTTTCAACTATCATTAGTGACACGTAAATAATATAGACTGAAGGATTGGATTAGAATCTATAAATACATGTCACTGCGGAGATAGTCGAAAGACAGAAACGATCGTATGATTGTTATAAATGTAAATTGTGGTTAGACAAAATATATATATATTAGCTTGAACAACTTGTGTTTTATTCTATTTTTTATTTTTATTATGATCGATTACCACAAAATATCTGTTGACAAAATGGACTAAAATTCAGTCAGCGATCGGTATTGATAAATCAAGAACAATTAATATAGTATGACCCAAAATCGACAATGAGTGTTGAAAACAACGCAATCTTATTGAGAGCTTGAAGCCCTTGAAGTTATTACTTCAATGTACTGCTCCGTCTTATTTACTTTTTTATTCCTTATAAGAAACAGAATTTACAAATCGTTTTTTATTATAATGTACTGCTCCGTCTTATTTACGTTGCCATTCCTTATAAGAAACAGAATTTACAAATCTTTTTTATTATTGTAGTTCTCCGTCTTATTTACTTTATTTATTACTTATTTTATAAGAAACAGAATTTACAAATCGTTTTTTATTATATTGTACTGCTCCGTCTTATTTACTTTTTTATTCCTTATAAGAAACAGAATTTACAAATCCCCCCTTGAAGTTATTACTTCAAGGGGGGGGGGGGGCGTTAGTTATTATTTTATAACATAGTGTTTACTCATGGAAACCATATTCTGAGGAACCCAGAAAGATAGTAAAAGAGTGTGATCCTTTAGACGGATAAGTTATGCACTATAAATATAAGTTATATTATAGTAGCACCTCGGCTAATATACTTATAACATAGTTTAATCAAACACTTATAAATCTCTTATTATAGTCCAACAGAATTAGCATTTGTAATCCTAGAAAAAGAATATGGGCAAAACGTAATTTAAAATTATCGTGTGTACATAATATTATGTATATATGTTGCCTGACAAGAACCTACATCAACGGTGATAGTTGCCATATTTTATTTTCAGTCTTCTTTAAGTCGACGGATGTAGAATTAGACATCAAAAAAAGAGGTAGTACATAAAACAGGTAATAAAATAAGAATTATACTAGCTCAAGCAACTATAAAAAGAATGTTTGTTTATTTAATGATTAATGTCATTATTACGGAGTAGTATGTTCAAATCAAAACTAATCATTTCAGTGGCTTCACTGGACCTCGTAATAGCCGCATCAGCTTAGATAAAAATATATTAATAAAAAAAAGCCTCTGACAATAATTTACCCATATTCAGCTTTTTCGGGAATTTCCCCGCTCAGATTACTTTCAATTAAAACGGGGTAAGAAAAGGGGGCAGAGGAATCGATAAAAATGATGGTAGTAGAGTTATTGCGATGTTTTAGTTAATTAGGGTGGTTAGGGGTGCGTGAAATGGATTCTGGGATACGGCCCAATCTTGGGCAGCAAGCCGTGAAATCCAACCCACCACCCATTACATTATAATCCCGGGGTCTCGTCCAATACGCTTACAGTCCGCGACCCCTACTGCCGTCTTTAACCCCTTTACCCGTCCCCTCCCGTCACCCCTTTCCACCCTTTGGCAACAACAGCTTATACGCTTTGCCATTATATCACTCCCACTTTAACCCCCTAGCTCTTGAATTCAGAGTCGACATAAAGCAAAAACCACAGTGTGCTAAAAATAATGTCTCGTACACATCAGTAACCACTGTTATATTCTTATAATTTATACTGGCTAATACAATAATTGTTAATATAAAAGTACACCCTTTATGAACCGCTTAATTATTATTATTTATAGTCTAAAAGCTCTACTTTAGATAGGGAAAAGAGAGGTTGTATTACAGATTTTAAAGTTTTTACAAAAACTTGGGTTTCCCTAGAATAAATTAAAGGATACATTTTGTGTTATCTTGTTGAATTCACCACTACTGCAGTGTTATGATATGGAAATTTGGTGTTTACAGTAGTGATTATTAACTGGTTGGAGCCTATTCATTATTACCCCTTTGAATTCACAATTACCCCTTAGGATAGGGGTAAATACATGTGAATAACCAATTGCTACACAGGTAGCTCAGGGAAAAATTTATTTGCCTATACTAAAACTGGAAGAGAACTACTACTAATACCAATGCTGACCATTTCAGATTTATACTTTCCTGTAATTGGTCACTATGACCGTGCCGAATTTTGTGCGGATCGGTTCAGCCGTATGTCTCAGACCAAATGCAAAGTGTAGAATAAGAGCTTCGCTTCGCTCATCTCAACAAGTTATTGCAAAATCTAATCATAATCGCCTTAGCAGGAGGATGAGATACTGAATAAAATATTGTTCAAAATTACCCCTTGGTCAAAATAGTATGGGGAAATTGTGAACATGTACAAGAAAAATAGAATGATAATGATAACAGATAGTATAAAAATAAAATGTCTGAGAAATTTGTAATTTATTAAATAAGCAATTAAAACCACTTGCTTTTTTTTTTTTTTTTTTTTTTTTTTTTTTTTTTTTTTTTTTTTTTTTTTTTTTTTTTTTTTTTTTTTTTTTTTTTTTTTTTTTTTTTTT
>KZ651042.1:584041-613715 GCA_001010745.2 Gerris buenoi
CATTTAATATTTTTCCTACAGTTGACCGATAAAGTGGTTGTTATCGCACTCAAAACAGTACGCAAAACAGCAGATTCCTGCACTTACTACTTTACCGCACTCGTTTTACTTTACCGTACTCCAGTGTTCCAACTTACGAACATAAAGAACTTAAATCTAAATAAAGATTAAATAATCCAAATTGTAACAATAATAACAATGACAACTAATGATTTTTTTTTAACTAACTATATGATTTAAACACTGTATATTAAATATAAAAACATAAAAAAGTAAAGATAGACCCGTAACAACGGGTTAGTCCTGGACCTGGCCACAAACTAGTATCTCTAAAATAATAATGATAAATAAATAACACAATGGGCAAAAGATTGTGCTCTGTAAATAGGTGTACTCTAAATGAGATATACAATATTATTTATATAAGATATACAATAAAATATGTACAAAGAGAGTCTATTATGATAATAAAATTTATAATATGGCTAAATGAAAAACTTATAAATTAATACAGAGAGATTGTTTAGCTGTGGAGAGTTGAGAAGGGTTGAGCTGAAGCGTGGCCCCTGCAATTCCTCTCGTGACTTGGAGGAGATGGGAAGATCCCGCCAAAGCTGAAATATTAATAACTCTCCTGGATAGCAAGGTAGGTTTGTATAAGTAAACATTTGCCTGGATACCAGGTCAAATGAGGTAAACTCAAATACCTGGGATTATCTAACCAAATAAAATAATGTTAAGCATAAAATAATGAGCAATATATGGCTAATGGCTTACTTTGAGTCAAACAACTCCAAGTTTAACTTATCATCGTTTGCTGCCAAAGAAACTTCGTTTACACTTAGTAACTTCAATGGAAAGAAAGTCGAATTTTACCTACAGGAGAAATAAATTAAACTTGGACGCAAGACACAACTACTAGCACTAAAATGGTTCATAACTAGACAGTCATGCTTGTTCGCTGCATGGTTGCTTCTTTTCTCCAAAGCTTCTGAAGATAGGTTTATGGTGAATGAACCTGGAATACAAGGTTCAGAATCTAGTAGCAGGTCTAGAATCAAGAAGAAATATACTTCATAAACTATATAATACATCAAATATTCCTATTAATACACGTAAATTAATACACGTAAACAATTTCACAAAAAATAGAGGAGTTTAGGTAGTCCTGAACACTAGAAGTTTTTAATTTTTCCTGTATTTACCTCTATGATCTAGTTGTTTCTGTCATTTTATTTACCTTTAAAATTAATAATAAAAATTAGATAGCATTAGTGATTAACTCAAGAAAATAATTAACTTGACATCTCAAAAACAGACTTTCTATTGAAACGTGATGAATATATTATCACCATCATTTTATATTTATATCAATAATTGTTTCAACAATGTTTCCCTAATTTGATAGTTTCATATTTAGTACAGTAGAGCGTCGATTATCCGAACTAATGGTTTTTTGGGTAGTTCGGATAATCATAAATTCGGATAATCGAAATTCACTAAAAAATTAAAAGGGGAGATGTAAAAATAACGAAAAAATCAAACCATGTTTCTGCAAAAGTATTTTTGTTTTATTTATCTAGTACAAAGTGAAAAAAAAGTAGGTAAAAGTCGAATCTCCTATACTCCTATGATTAATTTGGGGTAAAGAAAGTTGTTTTCTCGTGTGCTTAATTCGTTTACTTTTTTTACTTAATTTTTCACCATGACTCTCGATTTGCCGAATCCCGTGCCACCATCAAGCTTGTTTAATTCCACCGCATTTTCACACAATATGGGTCCAGATATGGGCTGTCCACAGGATCGTTTTTGCAAAAACCAAGTGAATGTAGAATCCTCCAACAACTCGGATTTCGTTTTTTTTTTTTTTTTTTTTTTAGTTTTACGATATAACTGCCCTCCTTACAATCAAGATTAAGTGCATACTTAGTGTAAGCCAGCCATCTTTTAATGAAAGCACTATTTGTATTCGTTTCCTTACTGTCGACATAATGTAAGTTTTACTTAAAATATCGACCACTAACTAATTTCATGTAGGTTTACCTCATAATAAATTATTTGAAACTGAGAGTTGAACCGACCAACAGAATGGAAAAATATTAAGTAGAAAAATTCTGCAAATATTCCACAAATTGCATAGACAAACAAAAGTTAGTTCTCAGTAAACAAATGTTAAATGTCTGCCCCGTCAAAATGAATTAATCGAAATCTGGTATCCCTTTATACAGCTAACAGCGCTCTTTCTGGAATTAATTTAGGGGCAGCTTCTTTTTTTTTATTCCCATGAGGCCAGTTCGGATAATTGAACGTTCGGATAATCGACGCTCTACTGTATCTTTAAAATCAACAGTGCTAAAACTTGAACTGTCCACTTATTAAAACTAACATAATATCAGTAGTAGAACTAAGCTGACGATGTGGTGTAATATTACAGTTGTTTTCTCATTGTTATATATGTCTGAAAGGAACAGATCTACTCGACGTACTCGTATTATCCAGTTATTGACATCCGAAGGCTGGATGTAGCCTCAGGATGTCAATGTAGGCATCTTCTTTATGTATGTTACTCTAAACCAATTCTTTATAAGAATTGAATCTTACTCGAACGAGTCTCACTCTTCCATCTCTACTTTCAGAAGTTTCTCTATTTGAACAAGGGGCAAGTCACTTCTCTTCTTTCCATCACTACTCCTTCTACTATTTCTCCTTCTTTTAGCTGGAGTGACTTTTTACCAGGACCTGTCTTAAGAACAGAGCTGTAAGAACAAACTGGTCCATGGTGTAGTAAATAGCCTTAGCCATCAATCTAGCATTGTGAAGGCCGCCTGGAGCTCGGAACTTTACTTCAGATCTTGGTTTTGGATCCTCCAAGAAAGACATTGGATACATTTAAAAGTTCAATGTAATCATATTGCGGCTGTTCTAGCTGATTCAGTTCCATCAAAATTCTAGTGCAGTGTTGTTCTACCATTTCTCTTCGAATTTGTTTTATGCAGTCATACGAGTCAAAGAAACTACTTCCCAGGGTAAATACTTTCTTATAGATAGGAGGCCAATATTTGTTAAAGCGCTTGAATTTCGCAACATCTTAATTTAAGGCGGTAATTTACTGGCTCCAGGCAACAAAAGCGTTCTTGAAAGCAGATGATAGCATGATATAAATGGTGAATACAAGGAATCTAGTCAAGATTAGTTTGTAGAGTTTCTTCAAGAACAGTACATGCTCCAATGTTAAGGCCTGCATTGCTAGCTTTAGTGTCAAATACCAAAGCACGCGCCATGGCTCTTAGATTTAAGTCATCAAGAGTTTATAAGCAAGCAGTGGCTTGTTCCCCGCCACTGTGATCTTTCCACGATCGATCTTTGTAGCTGCACGCAGCTTTTCGACACCACCTCCAGTGATAAGTATAGCCATTCTGTCAATTTTGTTTCCTCCTCCAATATCTGACAGTAAGTTTCCACCTCAGTGTAGCAATAAAGGATCCTAGGATAGAAACTGGTCTAATCCATTTCAGACAAAGATTCACGTGTCTGTGCATGCGGTTATGTTTAATCGTGCTAGAGATACTGAAAGCTGGTCTAAAGTAAATTCACAAGCTTCAGAAACTGATCCGATATCAATCATGACACCACAATCAGATAAATTGACTCTGTCTAAAGATGCACAGAAAAGTATATAAGTAGAATGAGGAAGCATATAAAAAGGGGGGCAATATATATAAAAAGGACTTTTAGTCACCCAGTAAGTTTTCCTTACTTCTGCCAGAGTATAAGAAATCCCTGCTTGATATAATTTTTGATAAATGTTTTTAATGGTTAGTTCTGTAATCGTCCCCTAAGAAGAAGGATAGAAAATTTCTCCCCTAGAACTAATAACTCTGCATTTTCAAATCTACCCTTGCAACGAAGTATACCCTCGTTATCTCTTAAGTATCTAGTTATTAAGTTAAATGTCTTTAAAATATTTTAACTGAACCGCTTTTATCCGAATAGTTTTAGCTCTATTTATCTCGCCAGAACATAATTTTTTTCCTTCAAATTATCTTTTTTAAATACATTTAAAGCTTTTTGACACCATACCGTAACTGCCAATATTTTATTTTATTTTCTATTTTTAATTTAAAAGGCTTATCTACTTCCTTCTCATTATCTAGGCTTATCTACTACCTCTATCGTTAAAACAGTTTCATTTTCATCTTCTAGTATTTCTTTCGGTAATTTAAGATATTTTGATTTAATATTTTTGGGCCAGTTATTTGCTGTTTTCAACTATTGCTGAAATATTTTATGATATTTCATTATTAACTTTTTATCTGCAGCTAATCTTTTGTATACTCAATTAAGTCTACCAAGTGATAGGTTTAATTATCTGCTAGTATTTCTTGGGGCAGATAATCTCTTCATGGCCGCGAGCACGAGGCACTATATATCTTCCATCTTCAATACTTTTGTCAAATTGTTAAAGAGCTTTATCTTCATCTATTTCTTCTACGTCTTCTTTAATATCATATAGCACAGGTTCCAAAAGAATTTCAATTCAAATTCTTTTACAAACATTAGTGATTCCGTAACATATATCTACGCATTTTTCGCTACTATCCCACGAACTAATAATGGGTATATCCTTGTCTCTATTTGTTAATAAATTAGCTATGGAGCTAGCTTTTGATTCAATTGATGCAATATTACTACCTTTCAACATCTATCCGACTTTAGAATTGACTAAATACAACCCCGAATCCACCTTTCTTTTTTCTAAATTCAAAAAGTCAAAATAATAATCATTTCAACAATCAAGAAATCAATTTCAGTCGGGTGTAGTGATTCTGCTCTGCAAAATTTAAGTATATATACTTTTTATTAATTCTAAACATTTATTTTCTAATTTACTTTTGACAATAACTGGAACAACATTCGCTGTAATTTGTTTATAAGTTCCATCCAATAGTTTAATAGCTAACTCCACTGTATTTGATATAATGAGTTTTGGTTTGTTTTCTCCTAACAGATATATTAATCATTTTTCTTGATTAATTATATTTAACTTTAAATCCATGACTAATTCTGCAGCAATATTACAACTTTGACTTTTGACCACTGTCAAAAATTGCATCTTCTTACATCCGAGTTATTGGTTTCACTATCACTTAATTCTTCCGTGGCCGTTTGTAATGAGACCAAACTTGTTATTTTCTTAATAGACTAGTGCTTGGTTGTTCACACTTTTCACCCTTATCTGGTATTTCACCCTTATCTATGCCTAATAAGGACTCATCCTTTTTTGTTTTAATCCATTTCGGACACAAGTTGCTATGATGGTGAGCTTTTCGATTACAGTGAACACATTTTTTACTACTTTTACACGATCTCGCACTATGCGACTCCTTTAAACAAATCAAACATGGACCTATTAAGAGTTATAGCGTTCTTCTATAGTTTTATATTTGGTACACTTATCACTCCAGTGATCTGCCTTACAGAATGTACACTTATGTTGATATTACTATAGTTGCGGATAGATATTACTATATATATAGTTGCAGTTCTAGAGAATATCTTATTACTATGGTCCGAATCCGATTAATGATCCTTTTATTATTTCCAAAATGAACTACCTAACTATTGAAATGAAATGACTATTGACAATTTACTCTTTATTTTACTTTGATTACCTTATCAGGTCTTTCTCTAAGCATTTCACATTCAGTGAGTGTAGAAACTGATAAGTGGTGTCATTCAAATTCTTCCAAATTTAGTAAAATTTGTGTCGGAACTTTAGATTTAATAAGTAAAACATAGCTTGAAAGGTAAATATTTTCTCCAATCTTGTATCGCTCGACATCAATTTTCTATTTAACCTAGTGTAATCATAAACAAATTTTTAATTTGGGGGCAAAATTTACTAATGCTGTTCAACGCCTTAAAACAGAGGGCCCAAACTCAACATATTCAGTGATTGTACTCCATAGAATCTAGAACTCTATCAATTAAGTCCTATTCCAGAAGAGACCATGGTACTTGATATGGGAATAAATTGAGAATCACAACGCCACCGATGTCAAGGGGTCGCGCCTCTTTTAGACCACGGAGTAAGTAAGTTAGAAACCATATTAAAATTAGAGTATATGCAAAGCCAATTAGGTTGTGAGACCCTTGTACAAGCGTTAATAACTTAATTTACTCAAATGTGATTCCGATAAAAAACATGGTAAGCCTTTATTTAGGATCGCCATCTAAGAAAATTTATAGCAAAAGCTTTATTGATTAGTTTTAAAGCCAGAAATTTGAATTACCATTAATTTTCATGTTACATTATTTACTTTATATTGTTCGACAAAGGATTTGAAAATGCACCACTATCGGCCTATCTGTTACAAGGAGAAGTGGCACGTTAGCCGAAGAGCGTTAACCTTATACTGGGGAACAATTGTTTTTTTTTGTCCTTAGTATTGTTACAAATAGCCTATGATTAGAGGCTTGCGTTCATTACGCATTCTTCGTACCCGTCCGGTTCCGTCTGAAAAAGGGTAATAAGAGCCGACGCTCGGTCTGTATTTTGTCCTGGTAATACGTTAATTTTTCATTGCTTCGACTCTGTTTCAACCTACTGGTTTAAAGTCGTTCCCTTCTGAAAAAAGTGAATTCTAGCCGGCCGAGGACCCGCCCATTTATTAATACCTACATAGAATCGTTTAACCGCCACACCTTTTTTTTAACTTTAGGGACGATTGCTTTTCAAATAACAAGGTATCTAGTCGATTCGAAATAATACATCCGAAATAACAACAAAGGGATTAATACCGAAAAAAAAGTCGCTAAGAGAGCATTTAGGAGATCCCGACCAAAAATACAAGGGTCTATTTAGGCAGCTGGCTTGTTACACTTTTATCTCATACATTATTTATTAAGGTCGGGTCACGGAGAAGCAAGGCTTTTCCACCGGCACCTACCAAGCCAGGCTCACGACAGTACTGTGAGAATAACTCGGTCCGAGTGTTATTTAACCCGCCGTAGTACCCTGTGCCAACGAAAATTAAAGTGCCGCCCTCCGACATGTGTTGATCCTCACTAACGAGTGCTTTCATTGTTTATCCACCGATTACATTAATTATTGCTCAACGAAACAATTCCAAACGGAGGAAGAGGAAAAATTCCATTCTTTTAATGAAGGTAGCAAAAAAAACGAAGCAAAAAAAAATTTGGAAGAAAGAAAAAAAGGATTATGATTTTCCCCAGATTCCTAATGCGGCTTTCGCCACTCCTACGCGATAACGCCTAATAGCTAATTATTAGTTTTACTTAATTTACAGCGCTAATTTGTAATGTCTCTGGACTTGTATAAGTGGATAAAGTTAAAGGCTAAGAAGGTGTACGACGCACACGCAATTAACTGACGGAGACTTCCTTCCCAGCTATCAACAGATTAACAGATAAAAATTAACTAAAAATACACGATACGGCCGACTGGGAAAGCACGGTTGTTGTCGGGCTCCTTTGTAAAGAGAATAAACGAGCTACCATTTTAACAACTTTTACCTTCCTAACAAGTTTACAAGTTTAAGTTTAGCAATGATTATGTCTACAAAATACAGTCTGACTTCAGCATGTTTAATCAACAGACTTAAACTACCACATTAAACATCTTAGCCCGTATCGAACTGTTCATTAAACCTGTGTATATAAATATTTATCATTAGGAACACATTATATAATTTGTTTATTACACATATTTATAGATCGTTCATTTATAATTAGAGTGAGTCCTTCTTTTCGTTAAAAAGTAATTGTAAAAGAGGGTTAAATGTTGAACTCCAGCACTTAGTTCAAGGACTAAGAAGTTATATAATAAACGAATCAATTTTAACAAAGACTACATTAATATGAATTATTATGTCATCTAAGTGTCATAGATAAATAGATAACTTAAACAACATTAACAAATACAAACAATTCGGCAAACTGTAAACTCTACTAGTTACTTACTTTGTCTTACAAAGTGAAGGAATATCATAAGTAGCTGGCGGAAAACTAATATTTTTTTAATTGACCATAACATTATAAAACTGTTAGAATCATTAAAGATAGACGAAAATAATAGGAACTCACAATATGTATTGTGTTCTATCTTGCTATAATAGTAAAATCCGTGGCTCGACTTGACATTGAAGGCTTAGGCCTGCCAAAGGGCTTGGAAATAATAATCCGTTGGTCAAGCGGATGTTGAAGGATTTGGTCTGCCAAAGGGCTTATAAAGTCCTTTAGCCCGCGGGTATTTAATATGTAATTTGTATATTGCTAACTATTGTCATATACCTTTGGCTTGGTTACGATTATAATCATATTAAAGCCTTCAGTGAATTCTGTTTATCCAATTTATATTTAAAATTATTTTTGCTTGTAAAATTCTAAGATCCGTTTTTGGACTTAAGGCTCTTCATTTGGCGTAAATTCTATTTCTCTCTTAATCCTTTGAATTGTTTCCTTCTTCTTTGTCCTCCAATCGACTATTACTTCCCTTGTCCGTCCATCGTCTTCCTTTAGACGACATATATATTCGTTTATTTCCTTTGAAAATTTTGACTTGTGATACTCTTACTATGTAATAGTAATCAAAAGATAACTTTTCGACGATGGAACGACTGGTCATAACATACGGTGTAGAAACCTGGGTTTTCCGCGTGAGCATAGAAAAAGTATAAATTGCGTGTGCTATGGAGCATGCTAAATATAGCTTATTTATACATAGTAAAGACACAAACTACATAATCACATATTAAGTTAACGGATTTCAGGCAATCAAGTTATAGCAAAGAGTTAGGTTCAATTATTGCTAAAGACATGTTCTAATGCTTACATAAGCCGCCAAATAAGCATTGTAACAGCAGGAGCAAGTTCTGTAACAGAAACCAATTATTAGTTCTCTCTCATCTGTGGTAGATCAAGAGAGGGTTCTGGGGGTGAACCAGCTCGGCAGGGGGCGACGAACAGGTCGTTTGTAATAACTAGATTCTTGTAATAAATAATGGAAAATAAGTAAGACTTCCATCAGTAAATACCATTAGATACATAATATGAAAAAAAGTAGAAATATTGTTTCAGTTCTTTGTCAAATAATTTAGCAATGTATCATAAAATACAAACGTAGTAATATCTCTGCCATTTCTTACTAAACGCAGCCGAGGTATACTGCTCATTGTCGCTGTGGTCCTATGTCTACGTGGTGGTCAGGTAGTTACCGTTACATTAAAATGCATATATTTATTTAATTTAACAAATAAAATCCATCAAAATCGAATTTTTGCGCCAACACAATACTTTCTCTTTATATAAGTAAGTAAAAAGATCGGATACCCTCACTTAACATTAAAAAATTTTATTGGATATTAGGACGCGGCTACAATGTTTTTCATTCTCATTTATGAAATTAATACAAAAATTGAAAAGAAAATTGCTGAGAAATTGCAACTTAGTATATTTTGAACTTAAAAATTAATATATTCAATGAAATTAATATATATTATTGATCAAAATTTAAATTTTGAGAATACGAAGGCAAGATGTGATCAAAGTTCAGGAACCAGACAGAAATTATAGCTGAGGGTAAATGTATCGACCATGTTGATTAATTTCAATATCTCTAATGTGTAATTATGATGTAGAGCAAAGGATATGGAAAGCTAAGGCTGTTTTTGCACAATCCTGCCTAATTTATCGATCCAACAACTCAGGAGAAGGTCACAATTAAATATTTTTGTGTCAAATGTTAAGTCAAAGTCAGTTCTTCTATTGGAAAAGTGAGACACAAAGACCGTCACAAATAAGCTGCAGACGTTTTTAAATGAATTAAGGATAATCCTCAAGATATTTTGGCGAAATACGTACAACTGGATCGGAGACACCTAAGAAGGACTTAAAACTAAATCAGTCGGTAGGCTCCAGATTGGAATACGCTAGGAAAAAGAAAACTTGGAAGACCTAAATTCACCAGGAAAAGGGCAGTTACAAGAAAATTTTGAAGAGGAAGAGACATGGATTTGATATTTGACTAGGTCAGATCCTCTATTTCGGTCCTATACGTACCCCATAAAGAAGGAAATAGTTCGTAGGTTACCTATAGAAATGGCAAAAAATGGACGAAATGCAGTTAATTTGATCTAACATCAGTCTTTCTCTGGGTGAAGGATATACTAGATCCATCCCTGTTTAACATTGAAATTGGGTTTATAATGGTGATATTTAAGCAAATATAAGCAAATGAAATGCAATTGTAAGAAGACTCAAGTAGATCTTAGTAATTTGAAGCTTTCGAGTCAAGCCAAACTCAAACGAATGGTCAAACTTTGTTTCAACACATTAAATTTTATAGACTACGTCTTAAGTATAACTTTTTTTCTCCGTAAGTATCTGTTGTTTCTGGGAGGCGTTACGTAGTATCAAAACTATTTCTGTTGCTTTAAAACCTTTTTCCCGTTGGACGGAACCGTCACACTCGAAGCCCGTGTAAAGGTCCCATAAGTAGATTGTTTTCTCGGGGCCTCGAGTCTTGTTCAACCTCCTTCCAAATCCCCTCGTAAACCGTCCCAGATTCTTATAATCCTTTCTCACAACTCATCCTTGGACGCTAAATCGGTTTACCTTTATATTCCTCTAAGACTCCTAAATAACAATATTTACGACAGAAGGGGAATTCAAACCGAAAATAATAAACCCAAAAATATGTTAATAAAACTTCTCCAAGCCAAGCTTTCTTAAGTGCTTTTAATTTAATTATTACAAAAGTCCGAGTTTTAATTCCAAATGGGGTGAATTCTCCTGTTTGCGTTTTCGGGCTTTTGTTTAATTTTAAAAGCAGAATAAGAACGTGATGTAAGAAATAACAAAATAAAAGAAGTTGTAAAAAGTGGCAGAGTAAAAGTAGTAGTATCTTCTTTATTAAAGTAATTGAATTTTTAGTCGTCTTTAAATGTTTAAAGGCTGACATTTTCAAAACTGTCAATTTTGTAAAAAAAAAAAAAAAAAAATGTTAAATCGTACTTTCGTTAATAATACTACTTTCGATATTAATCTTATAGATATTTAAACTTTCTTATGGATATTTATTCTTATGGTTATATTAACACTTCTTATGGATATTAGACGGTTCAAGGAATAAACGAGTCAATATAAGAGGGCAGTAGTTCAGGGCCCTCAAAAACTTAAGTACAACATTCGGAGCGCAGATCTTATGGTACAGCCAGAGTGCACGCTGATTCCGATTCTGATTGACTTAGAACAGGCTCTAAAATGGAAGTGTAGTTAAAGTGGTGGGCCACAACACTACTACGCTACTGGTTGCGAACGCAGCTTTTCAAGTTAGGTACTTTAGCGCGATGTTCGAGTCATTCTTGTTTATCGGCACAATCAGACTAGTTGTAAACAACGCTCATTTAGTATCTGCTTCTACCCCAGTCACTACCTGCTTTCACAGCACGTGCCTGTTTTCAGAAGCTAAGTCCAAATCGGAATAAGGGTGAAGTCTGAAACGAAATAAGCCTGCAGTGTAAATCTGAATAAAAGAGCACTCTAACCGTATTCTTTACAACTATTTTGCTCAAATAGAGAAATATTTACTGCGAGAAATCAAAGTAGGTATGGGAGATGCTATTTGAGCACCGTTATAAGTAAATTGAGTACCTTAGTGACGGGGTTACTATTTCCGAAGACGACACAAGACAAACGAATATATTAGAGAAAATTGTTTCGTTGAAAGTTAGTTTGTAATTGCAATTGTTGGAATTGACACGTGACAACGCAGATGACAAGTTCATATTTGTTGAATTTTATTGACTTGTGGGATTATAGTTGTCTTAAATAATCCTGGGGAATCCCCAGGAATTTGGGGAATAATTAATCCCTTGGGATTTGTCAGTGCCCTAGGGCTGACTGTATACCTACATTATTACCCAATGTCACACACATATACAATCGGACACACTCACCTAATCCCCGATACAGTAGTTTAGTCTAAATTCTATCAGGTTATGGGCCATAGTAGGTACTTAATAAAAGCTAAAAATCTATGAAGAAATCATAAGAGTGAAAAAGAAAAAAGAAAATATTTGATTATTAAGAAACTGGTCTAAGGTGAAGATCTTACAGATCACTCAAATATATACTGATACAGAAGACGAACTGTCAGAAATGGATATACAAATAAACAACGAAATGCTGAGTATCCTGATTCCATATTCACTTTCATCGTCATACGAGAAATTTCGTATAGCAATAGAATGAAAAGACACTGTACCATCTTCAGAAAATCTAACAATAAAAAATCATAGAAGAATACAAAGCAAGCCAATACAAATATTTCGACAACACATTTATCCGAAGAAATAAAAATTATTGTAAATACAAACGTCAAAATAAATTTTAAAATAATCGTGAAGATAATTTCGAAAATACAAAGACACCGATGGAAGTGAGAGGTGCAAACAGTGCTCACGTTATGGCCATAATTCATTTAAAAAAATATACTGTAGAACTGAATGAAAAAAATATAAAATGAAACAATATTAAAAATAGAACAATGCTATTCGAATTCATAAAACAAATGTAAAATTTAAAGACAATCATGTTGTTTTAATGGCGGATGCATGTCACACATGGGTGAGGATAAAAACAAATTTAATAATATAGAAGAAAAATCTAAAGGAAAATTAAATCTAGATCTAGACGAATGTTAAACGGAAATCAAAGCTTCAGGAGAAGTCAAATTATACGTAAATGAAAAGGACCCAAAATCATCAGTATGGACGACAGACGCACTTTACGTACCGACTCTATAATCTGTGTCAAACGAGAGTTAGTGCGTTGACATCGCGGGAAAAACTATAAAATGGTGAGGGGAGCCAATGAGAGCTCAAGATTTGCCCTCTGAATAACCATATAAAAAGGTAAATGTAGTGGCTTAATTTTTTTCCCTCAGAGGTTGGCCAAACTGTGTGTCACTCGATTTCCCGCGCTGTCAACGCACTAACTCTCGTTTGGCACAGACTGTAAGTAGGTACTATTTGATGTCATTAAGTAAAATAACTGAAAAAGGGTATGACGTAACATTTAAACATAAAGACGCAATTGTACCCGACAAAAATAGTAATAAAATACTAATTGCATATTATAATAAACAAAATGGATTGTACTATATTCATAGAAAAGAAAACAAAATTAAATTAAATTAATTAAATAATAAAAACTAACACAAAAAAAACATTATACAACACACAAAAACATGATAACATTGGTTTTATATTGTTTGTTTAGACTCTGTTTAACGTCCAAATAGCGCTCTTTTTTCTAATTGATTTTTCATTGATTTAACCCAGTTTTTTTAAGCACGTCATTTTTATTTTTAGACAAGTTTGTTTCTTTTAGTTTTAATAGTGTAAATACATAAGCATTTTGTGAATATCTGTTATAATTAGTCTTTAATTAATTGTAAGGTAAAATCTTTATATACGATGTCTATATATATATATTTACCTACTGAATCAATGCAGCTCCAGCCTTCACCTTCTACAAGTTACACTCAAAATCACTACTAACCCCCCCTCCCCCCCCTCCCTGAAAAAAATGCACCAAAAATTGATAGTAAGTTTGAAACAGTTAATGCTTTTACGGCATTATCGTCCACGCAGCCTGAAGAAGGGAAATCCACGATCCACGCCCTAGCCACCTCCAATATGTACTACAGGCGAAGTGAATATTGACAAATTGGTAACAGTCCTCTCGGCCGAACTAGGTCCGCCAACTTTCACCTATAAATCTCGGACTTTTAGGTAAATATTGCAATCTTCCCCAAAGTTTCTGAGATTACATTAACTAACTAAGGACAAATCTCTCTGGACAGTGACTAAACGGGTCCTATTGTACAAAAATATCCCCCTCCTCCTTAAAAGCGTAACTTCGTCCGAATCCCACGAAGAAAGAGTAATTAATTTTTCTCTTTACCTTTCAGATTTTATCAAACGTAAATTCCATCCTGAAAGATCTTGATACTCTCACCTCTTTCTAAAGTATTTCCCCCATCGTTTAATACATAATTAAGCATTTGACAAATTAATAAAAGTCCTATGACCTCCTCCATGATTAAACAATTCCCTAGAAAATCCATTATATTTGTGCTCCACATGACATACTTTCCTTGCTTGTGGAATAAAGATGTTCCCTAAACCCAATAAACCTCTACATTTGTCACATCTTATCGCCTGATTAGCCTGCTTCCTATCTTCGGTAAAAATAGAGTCTCTTAATAAATTTAATCAAGTAATGCTCATAGTACGGTATGATCCAATGTCTGAACATCCTTGCATTCAGTTTATTTATTTATTTTTTTTCTTCTTCTTCATTTCTTTTGCTATATTTAATTCAACTGCAAACTAACTTCAAGTTTAGTCTTTAATCAAATAATAACTAATAGTCAATCAATTTAATTTAAATTTAATTAAATTTAATTTAATTTTAAATCATCTGAATTTTTCTCAATGTGACTGTGAATCCTACCAATTTTATACGATTTACGATTACGATTTGTTCTACGAGTATTAAAGTCCCGTTTCAAATAAAATTAGACTTTTAAATTAGATTTTTATTAGAATAAAAGTATTATCAAAAAAACTCAATCATTTTCCTTGTTGTTCGTCTTGAATGTATTAGTTAATCAGTATGTTAATGAACAACAATAATAAAATTAACAAGGATACCGGATGGTAAGCGCACGTAAAACTACCTTTGACACCTAGGTCTAAACACAGACTTATCTGGTGAGTTAAAATGCCGGAAGCGAGGTAGGACATGTTTCTCACTGAAGCCTAGGTCTAAACAACGACATATCTGGTGAATTGGTGTGCCACAGAGGTGAGAGGTGAGACATGTTTCACTCTGAAGCTTAGGTCTAAACAACGACATATCTGGTGAATTGGTGTGCCACAGAGGTGAGACATGTTTCACTCTGAAGCCTAGGTCTAAACAAGGTGTGCCACAGAGGTGAGACATGTTTCACACTGATAATGATGACATCAGTGTGTTTTTACACAAATATTAGTGATGAATCAACAAATATCTTCTTAATCAGTTGATAAAAATTGATCCCTGATAAGATCTATTTTTAAAGAATAAATGGTCATTGACGTCCATGTGACGTAATGAATAGCACTAGGTACTGTGAAAGGAATGTTTTTGCAAGAAGAATTAAACTAATTTCGTGTATTTTTTATTACCATTCCTGGGCAGTTTGGTTTTTAAGAAAACTTAAAATTTAGTTCGGATTACTTTATGTATAATATTTGCATCATCAATTCCAGTTTTGTAATATTACTCTTTTCCACGTTCTAGAATATTTTTACAATATGTAGCTGAAGGTCAGTGGTTGTGCCCATTTTACATCCAAAAACCACACTAGAATAGCCAATTCAAAATTATGGTGTTTTTTCTCTAATAATTGCCCTACAATAGACGCAGGCTCCCCCCTGAGGCAACCAATATTTACTGCGGTGGTATAAAAACACATTACGTGGACTTTTCCAACTTCCCCCCATTGTTCAACTTTGAAAATACAGCTTTTGCCTGAGTAATTCCCATAATATTTCAATTCTTCACCAAAACCCTTTTCTACATTTTCTATATTCAAAATGTGTAGAAGCAATTTCCAATCTCATTGTACAAGTGCTATAAATCAGAATTCTCGAATCCATTTTTGATAAGCTCTGTTCTTTGTTTTAGGAATTGCTATCTGCAGTGCTGAAACCCTGAAACCCCCTTTTCTGTTTATAAAATTTCCAAATGAAATTTTATCTTATTTAATCTAATTTATTTCGTGTAAATCAAGTTTTACTTCTATGTAAATTATGAAAATAGTATAAAACAACGGATAAAATTAATTTTATAAACGAATATTATGGTGCATTCGTACCAAATTTCAACGCGATCAGACCACTTTTCGATTTTTTTAAAAAAATGTTTGCTGACTCAGTAAACTGGGTTAAAGATGGAGGAAAATGTTGATTTTCCGGGCAGCACAACTGCGTGTAAGGACCGATTTTTACCAAGTTTCAACCCTCTAGCTTAAAAGCTGTGAGAGTTATGCGTGATACAGACAGACAGACTGACAACTAGCTAAAACAACTCAAATCATATAAACACCCAAAACGGATAATTCCGTTGAGATATCGGTTTGGGATTTTCCTATATACTTTCGGGGAAGGTGATGAAAAGTAAAAATAAAATAAAAACAAATGTTCAAAAAGTAATTGAATTAGTTCTGTTACTATTTTCCAGGATTTAAGAATATTGTCCATGACCCAACCTGAAAAAATGCTAAATACCACGAAATGCTAAATTTATTCGGTGTAGCAAGCTCGTGATAGGAATAAAACTTTAAGGCAACATACATGCGATTTTTTTTTTTTTTTTTCTATGGGTTTTTTTTTTTTTTTTTTTTTTTTTTTTTTTTTTTTGCCAATAATAGTTGTTTTCCTAAACGTCAACTTCAATGAGACACGTGCCACCATTATTAATTTGAGCTGAAACTTTGCCAACATCACTCTCTAGCCAATAATCAACTTTTAGGGGTTCCCCCGAAGACACGGTGAAAAAAAATAGTTTTTTCACTATACCTTGTGACTACCCTAGCCAAAATTTTACTATTTATAACACAATGAGAGATTGTCTTTCCAGCATTCAATTATATATTTTTATATTTCTTCAATGGTTATCTTCAAAGATAAATATTTTCCCAACTGCATTAGATTACTGTTATACTGTTGGCTCAAGTAACTTTTGAAAATTCAACTTCCGAAAAGACAAAGTATGGCATATGCATATTAGACATATTTGCCTCACAACTTCATTCAATTTTCCTTTCCTAGATTTTATTGGAAATATTGCTTCAATTTATCCAATATTTTTGGCATTAAAATGTGCTCACGACGTGAAGCCATAAAAATATCGCTTCCATGGTAAATTTTAATCTGAACTATTGTTAGTTGTCGTCGCGACCAGTTCCACGTGACTTTTTTTTGGGGCTCAATAATAATCATTTGTCCTGACATGAATTGTTTTCACACAACTGTTAATATTTATGTTTCAAGACCTTTACGAGCCGAAACTATTGTTATTCGAATATAACGATAATGGATCTGTTAATGATAACGGAGATTAAGGCGGAAGATGTGGGCGGGCGACCGGGACCGGCCAGGTTGGCACGCGCCCCCCCCCCCCCCCCCCCCCCCATAATTGATTCCCATCCCGGGGTAATAAAGCGACCGGACTTCTTCCGTTCCCGCCGAAAATAATACTTAGGCGGTGCCGGGAAAAAGGATTTATTAGCGGAGGACGAGGAGGCACACCTGCGGCACAACGGGCACGGAGAACCCGAGATATAGATAAATCAAACCGTTAAACGTTTTAAGAACGTTTTCCCCTCCTTTCCTCTAACAGCCGGAGAGGAATAATTTAATTTGCGGAGCAGACTTGAAACGGATGCCATCTTCGGTTCATCTATGCAGTGGCGGATCTAGGCTCTCCGTCGCCCAGGGCAAGAAAGCTATATGGTACACTGCGATAAATGTACGTAGCATATTTGTTGGTTGATGTCGACGACGGTGCCGCGACCTTTTTAGATGGGCCCCATTTTAGAATTTTTTTGTCAAAATAAAATCAGAACCGTTTTCATTCGTTTTTTTTTTTCCTAATTTTTTGGGGGTAGCGCTCCAAAATTTAGAGCTTGAATTCTCGATTTCACCTCAGGTATGATTTTTCTGAACATAAATACCAAATTGCATTGATATTGGTCCAGTAGTTAAGACTCCATGCATCTGCGCATATAATATACAAACAGACACGACATACAGACATTTTATGATAGGGGACTTAAAAACTTGTAAATTCATCAATCTTTAAAAAAAATTTGAGTGCAATCACAATAAAATCCATACATAGTACATTTATGAGAAAGTTAATATACCAACGTTTCAGAATGATACAACTTTCATAAATTAGTTAGATTTCTTAAATTTAATATATCTTTATCACATCTTACTTTATCAGGTAGCCAAATATTTCTTGAAGCATATTTCTTAAAATATTCTTGAAGCAAATTGCTTACTTAAATTTTTTAAGTATAAGACTCTATATAATAAAACAGCCTTTTTATGCAATAAAAGATAAAAAATGAACAAATAAATTGATTAAATTAAAACATAAAGATTAAGATATGGTCAATTAAACTAACAAATTCGAAGTTAACGAAATTGTATCTGGATTGCTAGTACATTTTTTGACTTTTTCTATGAACTGCTAGTTTGGATAGCCCTTAAAAAGATAAGGAAAATGTGAGATGTGGCTGTTATCTAGTTAAGTTAACCAAAAAATAGCAAATATCAAACATTATATAATATGATTTTAGAAAATTTTTATAGTAGTTTTTTTTTTATTTCAGAAGCTTTGTCTGTCCAGAAGCTGTACTAAAACGTAATAAATATCAAACTGAAATTTTGCGAATGATAATTTTATTACGTCAACCAAGAATAGGTGAGGTCAGGAAAGTTCGTCCGCAGGATATAGCTGACACAAGTACAATTACTTACACATAATCATAAACTCAGTCAACGAGGAGTCAATAAACTTTTTACATTTTGCGCATTCTGGTTCTAGAGAGAGGAAAATAATAATAATAATAATAATAATAATAAATAAATAATAATACTTTAAAATTAAAATAGAATCATAATGACCGATTTGGCGCCTTGTATGATCCGACGCCTAGGGCAGGCTGCCCCCTCAATCAGGTATCGTTTTAGTTGTCAACCCCATATTATTATTGTCTTCTAAGTTAGCCATTACGGCTAATGTTAATAGTGGTCGACGTTTTTATTTTAAATACGATAACACCTTATCCATGTCGAACGAAAAATTTGAAATGCAAAAAATAGCCGGTTAAAGACAGAACGAGTGATCTGCAGAGAAGACATAAGCTTGATCCTTGAAGTCAACGACATCTGTTATTTTCCGTCTATATTTTTCACTGGGAAATATGTCGGAAGAAAGGAATCGACGCTACCAAATCATCTTAACAATGTTACTTTAAAGGTACCAGAAATGGTTTGTCTTGTTTTTTTAAATCGGTCGTAGCTTTTTATTACTCAGCGAGAAAAGGGAACGAGTCCTTGAAAGGAGTCAAACCGATGTTGACTCGAGTTCGGGTCGGCACGTAAATCCTCGGTACGTGGTCGATGTCAACCGCTTTTAGCTTTCCAGCGGGAAAGTTTGATCAAGGGATCATCTACCCGAATCGTTTTTGTTTTCTGCTTTTTTTGTTTCTTGTCGAAAAATTCTTCGTAATAAATCGTAGAAGAAAAAAGGGTATATCTACTTCGCGCAGTCTTTGTAGGAAAAGCCGGAAAAATTCTTTACCATATCATAAATGTCATATCATTTTATACTGTGCGTCTATAATAAGAAGCTAAATAAAAAAATAGTGTCCTATGTAAAACTAGAATGCAAATTTAAAAACGATGATGATAATTTATGGAGGCTTTTTTTTACAAGCTTCATATTCCGACAGACCACAAGTTTCTGCAGGACAGCGGGTGTAATTAATAGTGTCAACTTGTAAGGATTAGTTACAAAAAAAATTTGCTTGTGTCACTCAACCACCAAACAAGTCTATCCATTACAATTTACTTTTTTTTGCTTGCGGAGCCATTAAAAGAGCAATGTCGAGTTCAAAGGATGATTACCTATTAAATACACGGCGCTAGAGCCTTTGACAGGCCTTGGGCTCCGTAACAAGTCCTAACCAATTTACCCTTTTCCGCTGACTTTCTTAAAGGACTATTATCCTACGATAATGTAGTGATAGATAAAGCGATTTCTGGGACCGAGTGTAGTCGAGTGGTTGTTAGCGAGCTCGCGCCTGATGCTTAGATCTAAATACCGGCATACCTGGTGAGTTGGAATACCAGAGATGAGAGACATGTTTCGCACTGTTGATGACATCAAGTAGATAGGCGGGTGGGAGGAAAGTGGACGGACCCCCCCGTACTGTAATAACCTAATATTGGGTTGATCGTGGGACGTAGAAGGAACAGCAAAAAAATAAATAAAGAGATTTTCTGTTCATGGAATTGTGAATAAATACAGTCCCAGTTTAAGTCCGCCAAATTAGCCGGTTGAGATACCCCAGTTACACAGATTTTAAGAATGTACGCCGACTTTTTATCTTCGTCAAATTTAAATAAAACTCTTTAACGCCGCCTAATATTTCATAACACGGTTCCCCATCGGCCGTTTGAAAGAAGAGTTACAACAAAAAAGAAATCAAAAATCAATTATAGGTCTAATATTTGTACCCAACTCTCTCCGGAACAAATTGATACGGAGGGGTGGTTATTCATGTTTTACAAAGCGAATGAGAGGGTTCACATAGACCTCGAATAATGTTTAGAAGTTAATATCATGATTGTACTACAACCGATATGTACGACAATGTCAAGGGAGAGATGTAGCCAAATCGATTATGTTCACCGAAGCGTTTAAAAGATGACAATAACAATACTTCTCCCCCATATTTCTACGCCGGTCTGCCTCGGTTCCGGGGGCCCCTTCTTATAGTTCCTTTTTATTTCTCTGTCAGACCGAGGTTTAGCTTTAGCTGCCATTAAATTGTATTCTGATCGTAGTACTTAAAATCTTAAGTATTTCCTTCTTCACCGATATCGAACATAATCTTTTTCCCACCTCCGTTTGCTATATGTTTTATCCGCATGTTGCATTTTTCAGTCGGTTGCTTGTCACTGAAGAATCGCGATTCTACGTTATAATAGTGTTTTAGACGGTATACGAAGTCTAGACATAAGACGGAACACTTAACTCCGATTAATGCAGACATTCAAAGGGGATTTTCGAATAATATCAATAAAGAAATAAGTTACATAGACTAAACGGAAGAGACTAAATAGGGAATACGCTGTAGTTATGGGTGGGTTAGCAGTAGAGTATAGCTTCGACTTTTTAGAAATTATTTCCGTTACATAACGCTTTCAGTAATGAAGTACATACTAGAATTTATAAATAATAAACGCAAGAAAATAATACCACTTCCAATAACAAACGACATATTGACTTTGGGTGTTAAATAAATACGGCTATACGGCTTAGTCTAAAAGGTAAACCAGAGTCTACTTGGCACCGAAGAAGTCACGGTATTTCTTTCTTATTCGCAGAGGCGTTGGATTGGGACGTCGGATAGACTCGGGAATAAAAGGCATCCGTTGATGGGACTGCAGGGGTGGTCACCTATTATACTACGGAGACAATAAAGACATTGGGGTCGGGTTACGGACCACTGCCGCTGTGTAGTCTTCGTCCTTCTTCGACACACCACGAAAAAATGTATCTTCGGCAATTATTTTTTTCAATCTCCAAAATGATACAAGCTATAGACATAAAGGCTCAGAGTAAATCGTGTCATATTACCTGTAGTAGGCTGACAATACTTTTAACTAAACAATATGATAGGGAACATTTTATTTATTATTTTATTTTTAAATAGAAGAATAATAAGTTTCATACATACATAAAAATACATTATTAATATTTACGTATATCACGTATAATTCAAGTGTTACGTTCTAAATAGTTGTTCCTTTTTTTTTAAAAATCATTATATATTTTGATTTATGTATTTACTTATGCATTTAAATTTGACATATATTTTTATTAACCCTTATCTAAAGAAGAAAAGGGTGAATTGATCTTAGTTTAATCTTTGTTTCGACTTTTTTACGTTCACAATTCAGAGTATCGGTGTAACCATAATCTTAAAAATTAATCAGGACTATTGTTATTATATATCATTCATTCCATTATTAAGAATACCCTATGAATCACAGTTAAGAGGCTATAGTATACTAGTCACTCCATTTATGAATTACGTTTCAAGTGACTATATGGGATTATATCGTTGTATCAAATCGGTAAACTGGTCTCCGTGCTTCGTTACTGATAATGTTAACAACTGCGTCCAATACCTCACTGATTTTATCTCTGAAGCAATTCGCAGATTCATTCCAATAAACATTTTAAACCTCACAAATTTCCAAATTTTTAAAATTTATTTCTCGATTTCGTCTAGGGGTATGATTTTTCTAAACATGTATGCCAAATTTAGTCAAAATCGGCCTTGTAGTTTAGGCTCCACGCGTCTGCACAGATGATCGAGTTATTTTTCAAATACTCATGGATAAAATTTATTGTGATGGTTGATATTAGTTTTCTTTTTTTTTTATTAGCGTGGAAAGAAATGAAGGCAGCTTGGAATATTTTACTTTTTCTAACCGAGTGGTTTGTAAATAGTTAATGTATCTCAGCATGAAATGCTAGGGCTGTTTTATAGCATGGAACATGCTTTTTTGATGACCAAATTCTTGAAGTCTGATCAGGAGAAAGAGACAGGCATAGGGAAGCCTCGCTCATATGGGTCATTCCCTCACACAATAGAATACAATACATAAATTGAATACGTAAATAAATAAAATAGAATCATGTTTAAATGAAATTAGGAAAAGGACGTTCCATGTTTTATAGTTTTGTGGACGTTGTTAGATTTTATTTGTTTCATTTTACACTTCTATAATGATTTTGTTTAAGTTAATTAGGTAGTATATAACTTTATCACATTTAATGTAAACAACTCTCGCAAGGAGTGTGTTAGCTATTTTTATTTAATTTATTATAATGTTTTAATTACATCAATATTTAAGTATGCTCTTTTTTTATTATTATTATTTTTTTATTTTATTAAATGCCTGTCCTTTTTGTAATGTACCTAGGATAAATTATGTTTCCTTGTTACTGCTAAAAGAAGCCATACCTTGTTGGAAGTATGTATACCTTTTTATAAAATTAATTTTTGACTGATTTATCGTGAGCGAATTCGTCAGTTAGACAGTTTTTTTTTGTTAGCGAGTCTGATATTTAACCCTATAAGTTATAATTCTAAGCATTCATATTAAATCTAATGAGCATTATAATTATTGTCTTATACAAGGATCGTTCACAAACCCATTAAAACACATCCAAAAGAACAAAGCTTGAACAGAGTCAGGTAAACTATAAGTTGGATATGCGGCAGGGTATTTTTCCTGTTTTAAAAAGGCCCGGCATCGGAAGCTGGAATAGAAAGGACGAACGTTTTGGCATCTACCACGTACAAAAAACCCTTTCTAGATAAGAAAAGCTGAATCTTAGCAGCGTGTAAACGAACCCATTCCGTTGCTTCTACACTGTGAAATCGATTTATTTTAGGTTTCTAATGGCGCTTAAAGAGGATACCACCCAAAAGAGAAAAACGGTGAGTGTTACGAAGCAAAATCCGGTTGTTATTGGTCGTATACTGATATGCATGAATTCTTCATAACAGTGAAATCACAACTATTAACTTGTTATACGGAATAATAATAGGCTGGGATGAAATACAATGCTTATTCCGGTAGAGGGAAAAGAAATATTTTTCTCGGATTCTTAGGTGACTCGGAGTTTTCAGATTATTAATACGAAAATAGGTCTCTGATGGATTATTTCGATATATTTTTCATTTAATAAGAATATCTTTAAACGAAGCTATTGTTAGGTATATTCCGATAAAGTTAAAGAGTCGTTTTATTTGTTTCTTTCCGGTAGACTTTGAAAATAAAGTCTGAAGCAGAAAGACCCTTTGGTACTAAAGGTGTCCGGTAAGAATGCGTGTCAAAAGACTGATCCTTTTTTTAATGACAGCAGTAATGTGGTAATATGCTGAGACGGGTCCGGGTCCGTCGTTTTAGATTGTCGCGTTCCAACAGTACATTTAATATTCTACCAATATCTAAATGCATCCAACTCCTTATGGAATTTTTACCTCTCAAATGTGACACGCCAATAATTCTTTAATTCGGGACTCACCGATGAACACGTACCTCTAACCTCGTATTAGAGGACCAGACAGTGCGATAACTCTGTCAAAGAGTATGTGTTGGAACAAGAGAGGGTGGTCGGTGGGCCCACCTCGCCACTAAAAGTAATTAAATAATACTCTGCAAGGCATATTGTAAAATTATTTGGCCTGATGCCTGATAATACGAGTATTTTTATACAATATGTTAGCAATAGGACCATAGCTTGAATTTGACTTTTTATATGCGAAAACGGGTTTGCAGCGACAAATTCTGTGCGATTAGTAACATCTGTATGAATACAACTTGGCCACCCTATTTACAAAAATGTATGACCGACCTCACGCACTAACTTATACCCCCCACCCTCCACAAAGACTTATGTCATCCTTTTGTTTAGGTGGTAGGTAAATACAATTGGAATACAAGAATAATGGTTTAAGGGGATTTGTCGTAAAGGGTGTTTACGATGGCCGCCCGGTGATTGTCGGATGATCGGCCACGCTGTCTTCTAATATATATCAAACTGCATTGTAAATATTATGAGTCGTTTGTCGGAGGTGACTGGATCAAATCGGTGACAAAAAGACCTAAGGGAGAGAGAGGCGACAAAGGAGAACTGATCTAACTGCCACATTCGCGATTCCCACATGTCGTGCCGACTTCTGACCCCCAAGTTGAACCGACTCGTCACGCAAATCATATAACCTTTGCCGGAGTCCGGGTCTCAATGCTCCCTTTATTTTTCGGCTCGAGTTTTTCAGGCCTGCGGCCCACAGGATCTTGCATTACAGTAATGTTACTCTACGACCGACAATTGGAATCCAATCGGTATTAAATTAAAACTCATGTTTTACCTCACCAATTAGATTCGGCTATAACGTCTATAAATATAAATCTAACTGCACTGTAAATGATGTTACCCATGCGAGCTATCGGCCCCTTCTCATTCTCATTCTTACATTTTAATTTATTTATTTATTTATCGTGGTTTTAAGGTAGCAACGTGGATATAAATTAATAAGCAATCGATTAAACTAATAAGAAGAAACTAAACCGAGAAGGTTATTTGATTTTACTGAAGATAATGAAACTACTATTAGCAAAGGAAAAAAGGATTCGAAGGAGAACTCTAGCAATCTATAAGATTAATAATACCCTATAACATCGATCCCCACAATAAAACCAGCATTATTTTCTTTTTAATGCTTCCAACACATTAATATATTAGTTTAATGTAGTTTTCAACTTAGCTCTTAAACATTAAATCTGCCAGAGGTAAGAGAGAGACAGAATAACTCAAATTTATAATGGCATTTTATTATTTTTAAATTCTAATTATGTTTTTTATTTAAAAAAAAAAGGATTTTAATTAAAATGTGTTACTCAGTTTTTTATATTTTGTTAGCTGAACATATGCATATACTTAAAATCGTTGATAAGGGCATCCGTTATAACTAAATATGCCTCTTGATTTATGGTACACTAGATATTGTTTACGTAATTCATGTAAAACAACGATGGGATGTAGTCAAGTTCACTTTCCCCCTTAAGGTCCATTATCATTAGTGGAAAACGGATGAAAGAACTATTGGAGGTTACAAGAATGTGGAAAGAAAAGAAGAAAATCAATATAGGGAGTCAGAAGATGGTGAAACAAAAAACCAAAAAATGATGAAATTATTTAAATAATAAAATTATTCTTTGAAAAATTACATGTAGAACAAGAAAAAGATATTGGAAGATTAAGTGAGGGTAAGGAACTATAAAGAGAAGGAAATTAAAGGACTTTTATAAGAGTGAACAGCAAGGAAATAATAGTTCAAGAAAATGTAAGTATTGCCAGAAGAGACCAAGGTGGTAAAATTGTATTCCATGTTATGAAAAAAGAAATATCAGTAGACAATCAAAAAATAAAAAAGGTGGCGCAATAGACGGAGTTTTATGAGGAACTGAAAGAAGTGGTAAAAACAAGGTGTTAAATTTATGTCTAGAGGAGAGAAAAGTACCTTACAAGTGGCTAACAGCACAGTTGATGTACTATTCAAAAAAGGAGATAAGATAGAGAATTGCCGTCCTAAGTGCATTCTGCTGGAATTTATAAAATCTTCATGTCAATCATCTTCATTACAAACAGGATCCAGGAAGAATTTTTTGAGACTTGACGTTAAGCATCTAATTAGAAAGGCACATGAGTATATATTCCCTCTTGTATTAGTATTTATAGATTTCAAAAAAGCATTTGACATCTTATATAAATCGATCATCATGCAAGTACTTAAAGAGTCAGATACTGATACTAATAAATAATATGTCGACATTTTCGATGGAATGTATAAAAATTTGGAAATTGAAATAAGCTTGACCGAAGAAACAAAAGTAAAATAAGAGGAATTAGACATTAACAAAAATATTTCTACAGTAGGTGTAGAAGAAGCGTACAAGGAATTAAATATGGAAGGTTTCGGAATCAAAATTGACGGATAATAGCTAAATATTTTGAAATTTTGCAGATGATGTAGTGTCCATAGCCATGAGTTAACGAAGCAAACACAATGATAAAAGAAATAGAAGAAGTATCTATAGCAAACAGAATAGGTTTAGAAATAAACAGAAATAAAAGTAAAATAATGACAAGAAATGTAAAAGGCAATATAATAACAAATGAATGCGGTAATTTGGAAATAGTAGAGGAATATGTAATGTATGTTTAGATGTCTAGGCAGTCTGATCTCTTAAGCAACAAACTGCGAGAAGAAAAAGATGTAAGAAGAAGAATAGCTATGGGATGGAACAACTACAATCAATATAGAAGTCTATTTAGATCCGAGGTAGACGTAAGAAAAAAAGAAAAGGCTGTGAAATGTGTGTCTGCAGCCGATTATATCATTAATGGATGGGGAAAATAGTTGTTAAATAAAGAAATTAGTTATAAACTAAAGGTGGCGCAAAGAATTATGCTGAAAATTTCAAGAAGAGGTAGACAAAACCAACATTATATGGATTTGTAAGGGAACTGAAATTAAATATATTGGAATAATCATAAGTAAGAAGGAATGAAATTGGACAGGCCATATAAAATAATAGATGGGATACGTGAAAAGAAAGTTATTGAAGAGAAAGAAAAATAGGTAAAGGAAGGCCGAGATTAAGTTGGGATAAAGAACTCAAGAAAACATTCAGAGGAAAAACAAGGCAAAGGGTTTGGAGAGTTGTACACACTGGGATGTTTAGATCTAGACTGAATGTATTTCTATATTATAACATATGATACAAGAAATGTACAACAATCGTGGGGGTTATCCAATCTATCATACATAGCCTTGATAAGTTCAACATTTAAAGTTAATTTACAATATACTAAAATTTAAATGAGTTGAATTCTATAATTTTTATATATTTTTTTAAATACAATAAAATACGAGTAATTACACTGTAGTGTATAGTCTGTTGGTGTTCTGACAGATCTCCCGGAGTGGGTTTGCACTTGGTGTTGGTACCTCTCAGGTGATGTGCATTGATCCAAAGGAGTTTCAGTGGTTTCTTGTATGGCCTCTACTTCTTCTAGTTTTAGTGAGATCTCTGCTTCCTCTATAAGTGATTCCTTAATAATTTGATTTGCTTCATTTGTTATCCTTCCTTTCTTCCTGATCGAGGGGTGGTAATAGTAGAATTTGATTGTGCTCTCGTTTTATAGTTGGATCAAGAGTTGGTGTGGGTGGTGAAGACTTAAATTTGTATCAGGTATGTTGTCTCTGAGTCTTCATCCCATCAGATGCTGTGTTGGAGATCCCATGTCTCATGTCTGTTGGAGTGTTTCTTTATTGAAGGATCGCCATAAACGTGTCTTTATTATTATGTTCAGCTTTCTTAATTATTTTCTTTAAGGTGTAAAATGAACGTTCTGTTGTTTGATTGAACATATTATGTAGCTCAAGATATGATGTTGTGTTCAAAATCCCATGATTTCGTAAAAAGTTTACATTTTAAGGATGCAACCCGAGCTCCTGTATCGGGAAGTACAGTAGTTGGCATACCGAATCTTTAAAATACCATTTTCATGATCGAAATTGTTGTCACTGTCTAATCTTGTTAACGCTATAACTTCCAGAAATTTAGAATGAAAATCTACAATTAACTTATACACTTTAGCATTTAATGTAAATAAGTCACAAGCGACCTTTCCCCAAGGTCTTGACGGAATTGGGTGTGATAACAGAAATTCTTTTTGGTTTGCTTAATTGAATCTAGCGGATCCATCATAAGCCGGAGTAATTTCCTCTATGGTTTTTGTCATACCTGGCCAAAAGGATTATCAGGCTCTTTCTTTTGTTCTATCTATACTTCGATGATTGCAGTTTCACAATATAGATATCCCTCTTAGACCTATTGTAGGCAACAACAACTCACCCTCAGAAAAAATATTTTAGTAAATAACACCTACTTTAAATACATTAAGTATACCCATATGATTTTAAAAACTATAAAAAAAAAAATAAAAAAGCCCTTCAAAATTTAGTCATAAATAACAACTTATCCATATTTTCATAAGAAATCAAAGCATTATATTTACTAGTATCCCACTACAAGATGTCTTTAGAACATTACAAAGCAAATGGGAACAAATATTTTGAAACGCCAGCAAGAACACATGTTTAGAAATGATAAAATTCATTTTGTGGGAACAATTATTATATAGTGCATAATAATAACTTGAATGAAAGAAGTTGAATGAAACAGTTGAAATAATTGATCAGGTAGTTAAAGAAAATTAAAGTAAATCCGAAATTGATAGGGGATTACGAATACTCCCTAATTTAAATGATAAAAAAATCTAATATTGCGGGATCGTTTAACATCTTTTAATGATCAGCAAAATGCAATGATTGTGATAAAATATACATACAATACAAAACTTTGGTAATCGAGTAACACAGCACATGTAAATGACTTCCTGGCAAAAAAATGCCAATCATACCACAAATGAAAACCACCAAGACAAGGTAGGTATTTTTTATTTGGGTATCATTTTAAAGGTATTGAAATTTACATCACAAATATATATCGCGTTTCCAAAATGACGCCCATTTTATCCCCAAAATTACCAAGACAAACCCCCCAAAAAATGTCTGTGTGTATATGTGTCAAAAAAATGTCTGTGTGTATATGTGTGTGTGTGTCGGCGCGTGTGTGCGTTAGTTTTGTAGTATTTGTATTTATAGTATTAGGCGTACATCACAAATATATATCGCATTTTCAAAATGGCGGCCATTTTATCTCCAAAATTACCAAAACAACCCTCCAAAAATATGTGTGTGTGTGTTGTTTTTGTAGTATTTGTATGTAGTACTAGGCATATTTAGAATGTTCTATTCTATACCAGTACAAGACAAATTAATGACATCCTGTTGGCCATTGTGGTGTTTTTCTTGCATCTGATTCATCAAAGAAATTATTCCTTTTAAAGGAGGCCGAAGCAATTTAACAACTATTTGGTCGGATACCGGAACTGTTCGGCATTTATCAAGAAACACAAAGTAGATGCAAACATTATTGCTAAATACTAAATAACCCCCTTCTGTCTTCAAACTCTATTTCGCTTCATTCCATTAAACCACTTATTATTTATTTCTTTTATTCTCTATTTTTTTTTCTTTTTTTCTTTTAATAAACTTTCATTCAAGATTGTTCATTATAAATTATGC
>KZ651042.1:613980-649797 GCA_001010745.2 Gerris buenoi
TGAACGCTTGGGCGGATAACGTTTTCCGACGAACTCAGCCTGGGCACTAGTAAAATGAACATGTGTACCAAATTTCATCTAACTCGGTGATCTTTTACTCAAGTTATCGTCATCTGTAGATTTCGTGACGGTGATTTTGGTCGTTTTTTTCGGATTCAAACCCGGGCTCCAGAACGTGCCATAAGGAACTTCGTTCCAATAAAAAAAATAACAAAATTAAAAAAAAAAAAATACCCAAGAAATGTGGATCATGATGTTATCTTGCAATTTACGTCCATTATGAAAGAGGAAATGGAAACAATAAACTATAATATAAATAAAAAAATTAAACAAATACAAAATAAATTCGAAGAATTTAAATTAAATTAAAAGAAGAAGTAAATTTCATGAAGAATAAAATAAGACAATTGGAAGAGGACTCAAGGAAGAGAAACATAGTATTCATGGGACTAACCCCATAAATAAATAGCTAAATAATAATAATCAAAAGAACTAAATCACAATCCAAAGAAAATAGAGTAATGGAGTTAATATTATATTAATAATACATTAGAAATAATCTTTCAACTCAATGATATTGACTTTATAAAGGGCATATGAAATACAATTGTGGGTCCTTGATTGTAGGTTTTACCTTTATAAAGGGCATATGTATAATTTTTATATATTTTTTTAAATACAATAAAATACGAGTAATTACACTGTAGTGTATAGTCTGTTGGTGTTCTGACAGATCTCCCGGAGTGGGTTTGCACTTGGTGTTGGTACCTCTCAGGTGATGTGCATTGATCCAAAGGAGTTTCAGTGGTTTCTTGTATGGCCTCTACTTCTTCTAGTTTTAGTGAGATCTCTGCTTCCTCTATAAGTGATTCCTTAATAATTTGATTTGCTTCATTTGTTATCCTTCCTTTCTTCCTGATCGAGGGGTGGTAATAGTAGAATTTGATTGTGCTCTCGTTTTATAGTTGGATCAAGAGTTGGTGTGGGTGGTGAAGACTTAAATTTGTATCAGGTATGTTGTCTCTGAGTCTTCATCCCATCAGATGCTGTGTTGGAGATCCCATGTCTCATGTCTGTTGGAGTGTTTCTTTATTGAAGGATCGCCATAAACGTGTCTTTATTATTATGTTCAGCTTTCTTAATTATTTTCTTTAAGGTGTAAAATGAACGTTCTGTTGTTTGATTGAACATATTATGTAGCTCAAGATATGATGTTGTGTTCAAAATCCCATGATTTCGTAAAAAGTTTACATTTTAAGGATGCAACCCGAGCTCCTGTATCGGGAAGTACAGTAGTTGGCATACCGAATCTTTAAAATACCATTTTCATGATCGAAATTGTTGTCACTGTCTAATCTTGTTAACGCTATAACTTCCAGAAATTTAGAATGAAAATCTACAATTAACTTATACACTTTAGCATTTAATGTAAATAAGTCACAAGCGACCTTTCCCCAAGGTCTTGACGGAATTGGGTGTGATAACAGAAATTCTTTTTGGTTTGCTTAATTGAATCTAGCGGATCCATCATAAGCCGGAGTAATTTCCTCTATGGTTTTTGTCATACCTGGCCAAAAGGATTATCAGGCTCTTTCTTTTGTTCTATCTATACTTCGATGATTGCAGTTTCACAATATAGATATCCCTCTTAGACCTATTGTAGGCAACAACAACTCNAAAAAAAAAAAAAAAAAAAAAAATCAATAAATGTTTTTTATTATATAGAGCCGAGAGGGACTTTGTTTAAAGGCAGGCCGCTTAGCGTGCTGCCCGAGATGAATACCGATCAAAAAATACAATAAAAGAAATAATTTTTGCAGTGGTTTTAGAAACCACTGCAAAAACATAACTTAGAATACGTGTTTAAATTGCCGTACCTCCATATTGGCCTTGAGAACCTATTTTAATAAACCAAATTGGCCAATTTTTGGCACGTACCGTACATTGTGTTTTAACTCGACAGCTACGTGAAAAGACTAATATTTGTATTTTGTTCCCCCCTTTAGTTCTGTTACTCAACAGTTCTTTTTGTTATTGGTTTATGTTTGTCCAGTTTGCTTACAGGCTTGAATCCTTGGCCATGACGACAAGTTAATTATGCTATTAAAAATCTATTTTCCTTGCTAATGTTTGAGGGTAAAAATAAATAAATAACACCCATAGCCCTGTCATACATTGGAGCACATACATGCCACATGCCTTAAGTCGATTTTACCCTTAGTAGCTCTTGCTCGTGGACTTTTTGGACTTTATTTTGTATTTAATGCTGAATTGAAAGAGCCTGTTTTATCATTTAACCTCTATTCTAATTCAATTCGGTATAAAAATGAGTTTGACTAAATAACTATTAAGAAAAAGGGATGTTTAGTCAATGTAATTTGGGCATAGGAATATACCACAAAAAGGGGAGTAACAGACTAAGGAAGAACATCCTATACACCATCTTAATTCTTAAGAAGTGCATTATATTCTTGGTTCGAGGTGATTATCGCGTTATATAGTTTCCATTTTGTGCTGTCGCGTTTATCAGGGGATTAAAATATAAATCGAAGAATTAAATAAATTTAAAATATTAAACCGAGTTATAAGATGGTGTATTAGCTCGTCTAGCGAGGTCTGAAAATCAACTCTTAATCTTGGACAAGCGTCCGACCGTAAAATCCGAGCATCATGTCAATAATGTCTCGTTGAAGAAGATTTGAACCGCGTTTTCGGAATAGCCGTGAAGTGAAATACGGCACCAGAAGAGTTATTCGGCCAACAGTCACATTGTTTAATTCATTTTTTCCTTATTGTGAGAAGAGTGGATGGACGGTGGTTTGACTGTATGTGGTTTGTAAATGGTCGGTTGGTATAATGTCCAAACAGACTCTCCAACTAAGGATGAGTTGTGTGTTCTGCCAGTGAAAAGCAACACAGATCTAAAGTGTCCGTAGCCGTCACTAATTCCGACAAATGTAACCGAAGTCCTTGACTAGTCACATCCAACGTCCATACCTCCAGACGCTCTTGTTCTTTTACAGTCTTCAATAAAACATCCAGCTTTTTCCCTCTATTTTTTTCTACACATCCATCTATCCTCTCCCCCCCCCCCTTCCATAAGAAAAAAAGAAATAATAAAAGGAACGTACCGAATCAAATCCGGGGTCTTTCTGTCGCTCTAATCGATTAGTCTGGGCTCGGATTGTCAATACCTGTGATACTGTTCTATTAAATAAATATCACAGCAATAAACCTACCCAACTTGCTTTCTTTATAAACAAACTTTATAAACAAGCCGTATGTTATAGAGATAGAGTTCTCGGTATGCTCATGCTCATATACTTCTTAATTTACTGTAAATTTGAAATTTTGAACATTTTCTTATTCTATCAAGTAACAAGAAAACCACAAATTATTTTTATAAATAAATGTAACTATATACGATTGATACCAAGTATACATTTAGTGGACATTTTATCTCTGTTTAGATGCGTAGAAAGTAATTTTTTTTTCGTAGTTCTATTCATTGCGCATGCGCGTTTCATAATTGTGCGATAAGGTGAAGAATTCTTCATCTAATTGCACGATTTTCGTTTTTGTTTATATTTAACCAAACTAATTTGCTGTTTGTTTTGTTAAATTAAGCAACTGTTTTTATCAAGTTTTAGTGATAAACATTGTATAATTAATGATTTTCTGTTTTTGTCATCAAATCCAACAATCGTAGATAAAGTAAAGTACGCAGCTCGAGCGAAAACTGCATTTTGCTTTGCTCGTGTGGAAGTAGACTCTCTTAAAGAGTAGTAAACTCTCGCTATCACTCGGGTGCAAACTCCACACTTGCATGCAAACTGCTAATTTCCTCACAAGACGCGTAATATACTATTGTTCTTAAAAGTATTTTTGTTTTTCCAGAGCTTTGTTATGTTATATAACCTTTTCTCTTAAGTAGTTACCTACTCAACATGTTTTCTACATGTTACATACATTTACTTGGTGCGTAGGCTTCCGCGGGTAGATTCGTCATAAACAGCTTGGGTTTCCGGTGAAATCCGACGTTTCGCTTCCACTACTGGAAGCATTTTTAGGGGTGTGGTGCATAGTTGCACTCGAAGCAAATTTATCCTGTGTTTGCTTGAGTCAACATCACGATGCACCACACCACTAAAACTGCTTCCAGTAATGTCGGATTCAAACCTTTGGCGTCGTGGATTTCACCGGAAACCCAAGCGTTTATAACTATACATTAATATTAATTCATCACACAATTGCGGTTGAAAGGTGAATTTTCTCAAGTGATAATTGATAATCATATTTTCCTGAGTCGCAGTCGTCCAGTAAAACATATTATTTCAGGGGAATTTAAGGTTTCGAAGGAAAAATATTCCGGTCTTAACAGGAAAACGTACTCCACTCTAAATGAACCGTATTGCTTTCGGAAGAAAGTCAAGTGACATTAAATTGAGCCGAATGGCATATTCAATCTAATTTTATCCGTATTATTTATCTTTCACCATGATTTTAGAAAATCGCCGGACCAAATACAGCCGAATGAATATTTCCTGAGTGGTCGAAGGGGATCGGCTTATGTTGATTCGAATTGATTAATAATAGTGCATAACACGTTTTTCGGTTCATTTTTTTCCGGCTGACGTTTTTTTTTAAGTGTAACTAAGAAACTTTAACGAAATACCTTATTACTGACCTTATAAATAAATTTAATTGATCCAAAAAGTCAATTCTTATCACATAATCACACTCGAAAATATTAAACGTTATTTTAACTTTTAAATCATATTAGTTTGTACATACGTTTTTAAAATTTAGAAAATTTAAAGACTTTGATTTTTTAAAAAACAATCTATAAACACACTTACTTATATATTTTTTTTTAACATTAAAAACATTCTCGATGAATTTTAACAATCTTATGCAGTATATATTTTCACAATCAATTTGTAACAATAGTTTTAAGCAGTTTTACATATGCAAATAAAAAATAAAGTGTTTGAGATGTATTTGATAAACAAGTTGATAAAATCCATTGTTCTTTAGTAGATTAAATTATATCCTTTCTCGTTATAAATATGACTAGCCCGTAAGAACTAAGTTATAATTATTTCTTTATATTTATGGATTTTGGTTGTGGGAGTCATCGACAAGCTAATTTATTGATTAATAGATTGTTTTATTATTTTTTTATTGATTAATATTAATTTTTAATAAATACATTAATTAATTTGATAGAATATTTATAGAAAAGATATAAGAATTACCTTGATGAATAGAAAGTGGAAATGGCCAGGCCATATTGTTAGAATTTCAGATAACAGGTGGACAATAGTTATTTACGCAACAAGGAAGAGAAGTATGTTTTCCTGCTCGAGGTTGAGTTTTCTTCTGAGGCACCACCGAAGGAGAAACTGTAGTGTTAGCTCTCGAGGCTTGCCGAGAAAGATAATCCCGGGAGCAGAAATACTTCGATCCATGTTGCGTATTAAATTTTATTTTACGACTAGTGCACCATGGGTAAAAGCTATTAAGTTTGTAGGTATAAAAGTTTTACCTACAAATTCACGTAATTTAAACAACTTAAACTGTTATTTAGTACTAGATTTATTAAAATAACAATTTTATACTAAATATACGTTTTTATTTAATTATGTTTAGCTTGTTTTTAATTTAAAGACTTTGAAAGATTCCCTAAAGTAACCTTCCCAAAAAATTAGTAAACAAAACAACTAAAAAACATTTCTACCAACATAATACCTAAAATTTAACTAAAAAAATACCTTTTAAGTTGGTATGATTGTTTTTTTACTCACAAGGGAGGGAAGTAACACTACGGCCGACAAAACACACTTTGATTAAACGCGGTGGACAGACCTTTTTACCGCCTTTTTCCCTACCCTACAAGTAGCACTTTAACGACGATACCGCCCGATTTACGACCGAAATATGAGGTCTGATGGGTGTTTCGCGTTCGCCACTTCAAGCCCGACAAAATGAGCCCCGTTTGGACCGGTCGGACAAAATTTTTTTTCGAGCCCAAAAAAGAAGTAAGGCTATAGCCTTGATGTTTTTTGGGTTCGAAAAAAAGTTTTTGAGATTAGATGCCTAAAGGGTGATTCAGGTTCGTCTCTCTACGTCCGACAAAACAAACTTTGATTGGACACGGTGGGCAGACCATTTTACCCCCTTTTTCCCTACCCTACAAGTGGCACTTTAACGACGATTACGCTCGATTTACGACCGAAATATGAGGTCTGATGGGTGTTTCACGTTCGCCACTTCAAGCCCGACAAAATGAGCCCTGTTAGGATCCGGTCGAACAAAATTTTTTTTCGAGCCCAAAAAAGAACTAAGGCTATACCTTGATGTTTTTTTGGGTTTGAAAACAAATTTCTGAGATTAGATGCATAAGGGTAAGTGTCCATCTGAGACTTTTTAGTATCGAGACTCGCTCTCGAGATTGAAATCGCTAGTGGACATGGGGCTCAGACTAGTCTCGGAGACTCGCCGACTCTCCGAGACTCGGGAGAGGCTGATGTTGCTCTCAAGTGGACAAGGTTCTGAGACTAATCTCGAGACTAGCTTTCGAGATTTAGTCTCAGATGGACACTTACCATTCCCTGGGGTCTTTCTGGGGAGAGCATCAGCCGAAGGGCTGCGTCCCCCGTAGTCAATTCTTGTGCCAGCAGCTCCAGTCGCTGTAATTCTGCCGCGTAGATAGGAAGTTTCCCGGGAAATTTTTTCTTAATGTGCTCTCGAATTTGGTCGAAGGTCGTCTTCATCTCCTGCCACACGGTATCCGTCCCTCCTGCCCCTATGTCTAAGATGACCGTCCAGCTCTCATCTGTCAGCAGAACGTCCTCTTGCCGAGTAAAGACTAGCCCGCCTCGCCAACTGACGTCTCTGTTTTTCACACTAATGTCCCCTCCGGCTCGAACACCTGCAACAACACATCACCTGAGTTCGTGGCCTTAACAAATAGGGTGACCTACGCCCTAACTGCACCTCCTCCCCAACCTCAGACCATTCCTCCTCATCTACCTCCCCTTCCCCGGGTTGCCAGGTATCGTCACGTGGGTCTTCTACTACCGATGGTGAATCTTCCCAAAGCTCCTCCCTCTCCCAAGAGAACCCCTCCGGTTCAGCAGCAGGACTCTCTCGCCGGGGTCACTCAGGTCTGACGTTGACCTCTTCTTCTTCTGATGCGCTATCCGATTCCGGATCAGCCATTACCAAATCCCATTCTTCTTCGTGTCCTGGAATGGGGGCGGGGTTGACGGGTCGCCTCTCCGGCCTTTCTGAATCTACGGGGTTATCGCTTCTCCTAAGAAAACAGGGCTTCAGGCGGTTAGTATGGACAACCGAGCTTAGCCCTGCTGGCAAATCCAAACGATAATTCAGAGAGCTTATTCGCTCGACCACTCTGTAGGGCCCCTTCCACGGCCGACGGAATTTTTTCGCCTTTCCTTCCCTCACTGACGGGTCGTAAAGGTAGACCCACTGCCCAGGCTCAAAAGTGATCTCACGTGCGCGTTTATCGTAGTACTGGGCATTCCGATCATGGGACTTCTGAGAGGCTTTTCGCGCCGAGTCATAAGCCTGCTTAATCCTGTCTCGAAGCGCTTCCACGTGCCACCCTATCGGGTCCTTCTCCTCTTTTGCTTCTGAGGTGCTAGGGCGAAGCTCACTATCAAAAGGGGCTTCCACCTCTCTTCCATACACCAAGAAATTAGGGGAATAACCTGTGGAGGAATGCGTTAAATTATTGTATGCCATCAAGGCTAATGCCAAACACCTGTCCCAATTTCGCCCGTCTTGTCGGGCATAATGAGAGAGTATGTCCGTAAGCGTTCGGTGGAATCGCTCTATGGCTCCGTTAGATTGGGGGTGGTAAGGGGTAGTCTGTACCTTCTTCACACCCAACATCCTGCAAATTTGTCTCATCAAGTCCGACAAGAAATTCTTTCCTTGATCCGTGAGTAGACGACTGGGGACACCATGTCGGGCTACCAACCTGTTAACAAAGGCACTGGCTACTTCCTGGGCCGTCTGGGTCCGAAGTGGTACAGCCTCCGCAAAGCGGCTGAAATGGTCAATTATCGTCAGAATATACCGATTCCCGTTGAATGTCTGTGGGAGCGGTCCTACTATATCCATTGATACAGATTCGAAGGGTCGGACCGGTTGATAAGATTCCCCCAACGGCGCTCGATGTCTTCGGGGCGTCTTCCTCTGTGAACACAACGGGCAACTTCGCACATATTCTTGCACCTCTTCCTTCATACCTGTCCAGTAAAACTCTCTTCTAATGAGATCAAGGGTCCTCTCCGTCCCGGCGTGACCAGCTCCCGGTGCGTCATGGCACTTTTGCATCACCCTAACTTTCATGGGCCTGGGGACAATCAGCTGGGCATTACCCGGCTTTCCCCGGAATAGAACACCGCGCTTGTCCACGAAGTTTTCTGGACGCTCTCTTTCCTTTTGGCAGAATGGGTCCTTTGCTTGTTCTGCCAGTACCCTCCTCAGCGTCCAACCCCCCACCGATTCCTCAATCGGGGCCACTACGGGCCTGGTTCGGCTAAGTGCATCTGCATTAACATGTTTTTTCCCGTTTCGGTGTTGTACCGTGAAGGTGAACTCAGCAAGTCTGAGAGCCCATCGAGTGAGACGCGAAGAAGGGTCCTTTAGACTAAGCATCCACCTTAGGGCCAGATGGTCGGTGACCAGAGTGAACCGCCTTCCATACAAATAACATCTCCAAATTTTGGTGGCCCACACAACAGCGAGTAGTTCCCTTTCCGTGGTGCTGTAGTTCCGTTCCGCACTATTTAATTGACGGCTTGAGTAACAGATTGGCCTCTCCTGCCCATCTATCTCTTGGGACAACACGGCTCCTACTGCCGTACCCGACGCATCCGTCGCTAATATAAATGGCTGAGTGAAATCGGGGTAGGCCAGTACTAAGTCAGTGCAGAGGGTGTTCTTAATTGTGTCAAATGCTCCCTGACAGTCCGGGGTCCAATTGAAATTGACCTTTTCACTGGTCAGCCGAGTCAAGGGGCGCGCTAGCTCTGCAAACCGTGGCAGGAAACGACGGTAATATCCTGCTAGTCCAATAAATGCACGAACGTCCTTTCTAGTGGCAGGCACAGTGTATTCACGTACGGCCCTAACCTTTTCAGGATCGGGTTGTACCCCTCGAGAACTGATTATATGTCCCAGATACTTCACTTCCTTAACAGCAAAAGAGCACTTAGTGAGGCGCACCTTCAAGTTTGCTTTAAGGAACAGTGCTAGAACACGATCTATCCTCTGACAATGCTCCTCAAAGGATCCACTGTGTATGATCACATCGTCCAAGTAGACATAAGCATCTATACCCTTGACATCCACAAGAAGCCGATCCATCATTCTTTGAAACGTAGCCGGGGCCCCAGTCAATCCAAAAGCCATCCTTTTATACTCGTAGTGCCCAGTCGGTGTACTGAAAGCGGTTTTAGGCTGGTCCTCTTCCGCTATACCTATTTGGTGATACCCACTAGCCAAGTCCAGGGTGGTGAACCATTTACTCCCGCCTAATCCCTCCAATGTTTCTTGGATTAACGGCAATGGATATACATCTTGTCTAGTAACAGCATTCAAACCCCGGAAATCCGTGCAAAACCTAAATTTAGGGACCCCATCTACGCTCTTTTTGGGAACCAGCACTACGGGAGCAGACCAGGGGGAATCAGAGGGGGTGATAACTCCTTGTTCCAACATCTCCTGGATTTGCTCTTCCATCACCTGCCTCTGTTGGTAAGGTACCCGATACGGGCGTTTGACGATAGGACGAGCGTCCCCAGTATCGATATGATGCTTCACCGCCGAAGTGCATCCCAACTTTCCGTGATTTCCCTCCAGAAAGGTTCCCTTGTACCGTCGGATCACGTTAGCCAGCTGTTCCTTTTTTTTACAAGGTAGGTGTTGAGTCCTCTCACTAAGGGCCGCTTCAAAGTCCATCTCATCGATTACTGGATTAACGGTACTCTTCGCCGTCACCAGGCAGATTGGGTCCGGAAGAGTGGTCACTTCGGCTAGGCGCTGCCCCTTCGATACCTTGACCGTCTCACCCGAGAGATTCACTAACCGCACCCATACTACTCCATCCCTTACCTTATTCAACGACCTACCTCCGCGAAGTCCCGAAGGTAACCACACAGGTTCCAGCCAAACCTCCTCCAACTCACTAATTCCCGGTATTCGTGCCTTAACGAGAGCCTCGTGCCAGGGGGGGATTTTTGTGGCTACATGCGACCGAGCCCAGTGGCTTAGGGCTTGTTTATCCTCCTCTGTCACCTCATCCGCTCGTCTCGACTTCCACCCCCTGTGCCCAACCTCTGGGTTATTCCGGCCAATTGGGTCATCCCGGGCGTCCTTGCTGGGAATCCCTGCTAACAGCAGGTCCGCGTTAACCTGCGCCCTCTCGCTCTCTACCGGTGGGGCCTTTCCCTTCAAGACACTTGCGTACGACACTCCAGGCAAGGACGCACTACTGTGGGGTCGCGCTTCCGTATCGGTCGAAGGCCTGCACTTGGCCACATTCCTCGTGGGAGCTTCCGCACTCACAGGGGCAATGATTGCTAGCCTTTCTAGTTCTCTTCCCACCCTGCTATTCCCCGCCAGGGCCTTCTCGCCCCCTACGTTTTTCGCGCTAACTTCCCATTGGGTTAGGCCTTGCGCCACATTAACCGTTACTCCCATCACTCTCATAATATCCCGACCCAAGATCCCGTCTTCTTGAAGACTGATATCGGCTACCCAAAACTCATGTTCTCCCTCGTATCCGTCTTCCGTTCTTACCAACAACCGTTGTTTGCCTCTAACTTGTAATCGGGATCCAGTTACTCCCCTCGCATCCAGCTTTGCTGGCTCTACAGGCACTCCGGCCACTGCAGCAGTCACAATCGAGATTCCTGCTCCGGTGTCCACAAGCAGGAGCTTTCTCTCTCCAGAAAGCTCCATTGAAACCGCAATGCTTCCACTACCCCCCGAATTCACGTTCGTAATAATTGTCTCATACCCCTTCATTGGGGACCCGGTGCCGGGGCTCGCGCCGAGTCGTCCCCATTTGGGTGGTGACGGGGATCTTCTTCTGTCCCTACCGCCTTCACAGGTGTAGGACCGTTGACCCTCCGTGGGCAAGTTCGGGCCCAATGCTCCTTTGACCCGCACACATAGCATGGCGCGGAACCCGCCGCCTCACCTCGGAGATTAGTTGGTCTGGGACGGGGAGGGCGAGTACAAGTTCGTGCCATATGCCCCCTTAGGCCGCACCTAAAACAAGCTCCCTTGTACCCCTCACCCCCAGTAGGCCTTCCAGACCAGGGCTTTTGAACCTCTGGGGCCCGAACCTCAAAGACCGCTTCCCGAGTCGGGCTAGCCGGTCGCTGAGCCAGTTCCACCAGGGTGGCGCGCTTAATCGCAGATTTCATGTCCATAGGAGGGGAATAGGCTAACTGCCGTCCGGGTTCACCTCTTAGACCGTTTACAAAAGCAGCCAACACCGCCTGTTCCAGCTGCTTGCGGGTCCAATCCAACTCCTTGGAATCCCCACATGGTCGGAGGGTTTTTTGCCCAAGCGCCGAGCATCTCGCAGCAAACTCCCGAGCACTCTCGTCCCGAGTCTGCTTAACGGCATGCAGCATCCGAGCATAATATTCCGGCTCGTGAATATCACCAAATCTCTCCTCCAAAACCCGGCGGTAATCGGCAAAAACTACTTGGGACCCCGATAATTCTGGGTGGCGCGCCACTAACTGTGCCGCCGAGCCGGCAAGCTTCATCTCACATACAACTACCAGGTCCGAATCCGACCATCCACCACATCGCGCTACCCGCTCCAGCTTCCCCAGAAAGTCCCGTATACTCAACTCATCCTTCCCATCCCCTGACCACGGTTTCAACAGATTTTGCAAAGTCATGTCGCGCTTAACCCTTCCCGCTGGGGTCTTGCTCTCCTTGTTTTCCTCTGGTATCCCCTCTTCGGCCCATGAGGGCCCTGCCCCCTGGTCTTCGGTTGGTGGACTCAATGCCCGCCTACCCTTTTTCTTTGGTACCAACTCGGGTGCTCCCTCCCTCAGAGTCATACCTTGAGCGGCCTTGCGCAGCTCGGCCATTTCCTTTCGAAAAGCTTCTAGCTCCTGTAATCCGGGGAGCCCCGAGGCCCCCAATTCCTGTTGCCCCCGCTCGAGCTCCGCATTGGCAGCCTCTAACTCGCTCATCCGGAGCCGACTTTCTTTTTCCCTTTCCTCATACTCGGCATTGGCCGCCCTCAGTTCCCGCAACCGCGCCTCCAACACCTCCCTAGTTTCCGCCATTGTGTAGGTTCAGCCGTCAAACGACGTATTGACCCCACACCTGACACCAATTTGTAAACCCCGCTCGACCCGGGTTACGGAGTAGACCTAGAGGAAGGAGGGTAGGTCACCAGAAAATACATAAAACTAGGATAAAATATTTTAATCAAGTAAGTGTACCAATGAACATGAATAAGTACAACGGTTCCACTAAATCTTACAGATAATAATCATCAAAACAGCGATACAAATATAGTCTTATGAATATAATAAACATCATCTAAGATATAAAAGTCTGGATATTTTCCTTATCTAATACAAACTAACCATGTAATAAACATGTAATAAACATAAGAAGAATATAATAAACATCAAACTAAGATATAAAAGTCTGGATATTTTCCTTATCTAATACAAACTAACCCTGTAATAAACATGTAATAAACATAAGAAGAATATAATAAACATCAAACTAAGATATAAAAGTCTGGATATTTTCCTTATCTAATACAAACTAACCCTGTAATAAACATGTAATAAACATAAGAAGAATATAATAAACATCAAACTAAGATATAAAAACATGAATCATTTTCCCCACTAATACATGCTAACCCTATGAACCTCGAACGGGAGTTCGAATGGTTCCTACTTAATTCTTAAGAAAACGTAAGACAAGCATAACTTAATTAATAATTCCTAATTCTTACACAACAACAAGCATAACTAACATGAACACACCCAACTTCCGTTGGTTCCTCTTACTTACTAATCTATATATGGGGAGCATACAAATAAATCTATGCTAACACATTTCGTAGCTCTGATCTCACCACAGACTAAACATAACGTTAATTTCCGAGTTGTTATAAGAGCAAAACTCGACTGGGGCCGACCTTACGCACTAGACTTACCTTGGGAGATGAGGGCTAAAAAGATCGCAAGGGGGAGACTCATAGCTAGCATCCATCAACCTGCTTCTGCACTCTCTAGACACAGACTGGCCTCCTCGTGGTCCGTCCCTGTACCTCCTACAGGCTATCTTCCCCTGTCTCAGTGTGATGTGTGTCTCGTGTCGGTGTGTGTGAAAATATAGGTCAGTGTTTTATTTCTCATTGTGTGACGCTTGTCTGTGTGCGTGTGTTAGTAGTGTCTCAGTGTTGGTGTAAGTCCATTCCCACGTTATCAGAATGCCACCGCAGCAAGTCTCCCCAGCCCCTTACTCACTCCCAGCTAACTCTGTCGTACCCCAGCGTCGCCTCACCTCTACAGCGTTAGCCACTTTATGCCAGAAAAAATGAGAAAATTTGGAAGCGGTCGGATTTTTTTTTTTTTGAACCCAAAAAAGAACTAAGGCTATAGCCTTGATGTTATTTTGGGTTCAAAAAAAAATTTCTGATATTAGATGGCAAAACAAACTTTGATTGCACGCGGTGGGCAGACCTTTTTACCCCCTTTTTCCCTACCATACAAGTGGCACTTTAATGACGATTGCGCCCGATTTACGACCAAAATATGAGGTTTGATAGGTGTTTCGCGTTAGCCACTACATGCCCGACAAAATGAGCCCCGTTTGGATGCGATCGCACAAAATTTTTTTTCGAGTCCAAAAAAGAACTAAGTAGCCTTGACGTTTATTTGTGTTCAAAAAAAAAATTCTGAGATTAGATGGCTAAAGAGTGATTCGGGTTCGTCTCTCTACAGCCGACAAAACAAACTTTGATTGGACACGGTGGGCAGACCTTTTTACCCCCTTTTTCCCTACCCTACAAGTGGCTTTTTAACGACGATTGCGCCCGATTTACGACCGAAATATGAGGTGTGATGGGTGTTTCGCGTTCGCCAGGTTAAGCCCGACAAAATGAGCCCCGTTTAGAACCGTTCGGACAAAATTTTTTTTCAAGATAAACAAAGAACTAAGGCTATAGCCTTGACGTTTTTTTGGGTTCAAAAAATAAATTCTGAGATTAGTCGGCTAAAGGGTGATTCGCATTCGTCTCTCTACAACCGACAAAACAAACTTTGATTGGACACGGTGGGCAGACCTTTTTACCCCCTTTTTCCCTACCCTACAAGTGGCTTTTATCGACGATTGCGCCCGATTTACGACCGAAATATGAGGTCTGATGGGTGTTTTGCGTTCGCCACTTCAAGCCCGACAAAATGAGCCCCGTTAGGATCCGGTCAGACAAAAATTTTTTTTTGAGCACAAAAAAAACTAAGGCTGCCTTGACGTTTTTTTGGATCGAAAAAAAATTTCCGAGATTAGATGCCTAAAGGGTGATTTGGGTTCGTCTCTACGGCCGACAAAACAATCTTTGATTGACGCGGTGGGCAGACCTTTTTACCCCCTTTTTCCCTACCCAACAAGTGGCACTTTAACGACGATTGCGCCTGATTTACGACCGAAATATGAGGTCTGAAAGGTTTTTCGCGTTCGCCACTTCAAAAGCGACAAAATAAGCACTGTTTGGATCCTTTCGGACAAAATTTTATTTTAAATCAAAAAAAGAACTAAGGCCTTAATGTTTTTTTGGGTTCGAAAATAATTTTCGAGATTAAATGCCTAAAGGGTGACTCGGGCTCGTCTCTCTACGGCCGACAAAACCAAATTTGATTGGACACGGTGGGCAGACCTTTTTACCCTCTTTTTCCCTACCCTACAAGTGGCTTTTTAACGACGATTGCGCCCGATTTACGACCGAAATATGAGGTCTCATGGGTGTTTTGCGTTCGCCACTTCAAGCCCGACAAAATAAGCCCCGTTAGGATCCGGTCGGACAAAATTATTTTAATGAGCCAAAAAAAGAACTAAGGCTTAGCCTTGACGTTTTTTTGGGTTTGAAAAAAAAAATCCGAGATTAGATGGCTAATGGGTGATTCGGGTTCGTCTCTCTACGGACGACAAAACAAACTTTGATTGGACACGGAAGGCAGACCTTTTTACCCCCTTTTTTCCTACCCTACAAGTGGCACTTTATCGACGATTGCGCTCAATTTACGACCGAAATATGAGGTGTGATGGGTGTTTCGCGTTCGCCACTTCATGCCCGACAAAATGAGCCCCGTTTAGAACCAGTCGGACATAATTTTTTTTCGAGACCGAAAAAGAACTAAGGCAGCCTTGACGTTTTTTTGGGTTCGAATAAAAAATTCCGAGATTAGATGCCTAAAGGGTGATTCGTGTTCGTCTCTCTACGGACGACAAAACAAACTTTGATTGGACACGGTAGGCAGACCTTTTTACCCCCTTTTTCCCTTCCCAACAAGTGGCACTTTACCGACGATTGCGCCCGATTTACGACCAACATATGAGGTCTGATGGGTGTTTCACGTTAGCCACTACATGCCCAAAAAAAATAAGCCCAGTTTGGAACCGGTCAGAAAATTTTTTTTTTCGAACCCAAAAACGAACTAAGGAATATAGCCTTGATGTTTTTATGGGTTCAAATAAAAATTTTCGAGATTATTTTGTCCGACAGGATCCAAACAGGGCTTATTCTGTCGGGCTTGAAGTGGCTCATGCAAACATTCATCAGACCTCATATTTCGGTCGTATATCGGGCGCAATTGTCGTTTATGTGCCACTTGTAGGGTAGGTAAAAAGGAGGTAAAAAGGTCTGCCCACCTCGTCCAATCAAAGTTGGTTCTGTCGGCCGTAGAGAGACGAAATTTTTAATTGAACACGGTGGGCAGACATTCCCACCGTGTCCAATTCTCGGCTGTAGAGAGACGAGCCCGAATCACTCTTTAGGCATTAAATCTCGGAAATTTTTTTTTGATCCCAAAAAAACATCAAGGTTATAATAGCCTCAGTTCTTTATCGAATTAAATTTTGTCCAACCGGATGCAAACGGGGCACATTTTGTCGGGCTTGAAGTGGCGAACGCGAAACACCCATCAGACCTTATATTTTGGTCGTATATCGAGCGCAATCGTTGTTTATTTGCCACTTGTAGACTGGGGTAATAATGTCTGCCCACCGTGTTCAATCAAAAATTGTTTTCTCGGCCGTAAAGAGACGAGCCCGAATCACCCTTTTGGCATTTATTCTCTAAAATTTTTTTTCGAACCCAAAAAACATCAAGGCCTTAGTTCTTTTTTGGGCTTGAGAAAAAATTTTGTCCGACAGGGTCCAAATAGTGCTCATTTTGTCGGGCTTGAATTGGCGAACGCTAAACACCCATCAGACCTCATATTTCGGTCGTAAATCGGGCGCAATCGTCGATAAAGTCCCACTTGTAGGGTACGGAAAAAAGGGGTAAAAAGGTCTGCCCACCGTGTCCAAACAAAGTTTGTTTTGTCGGCCGTAGAGAGACGAGCCCGAATCACCCTTTAGGCATTTAATCTCGAAATTTTTTTTTCAAACCCAAAAAAAAAAACAAAGCTATAGCCTTAGTTCTTTTTTGGGCTTGAAAAAAAAATGTTGTCCAACCAGATCCAAACAGGGCTTATTTTGTCGGGCTTGAAGTGGCAAACGCGAAACACCCATAAGACCTCATATTTTGGACGTAAATCGAGCGCAATCGTCGTTAATGTGCCACTTGTATGATGGGGAAAAAGGGGGTAATAAGGTCAGCCCCCAGTTTCTAATCAAAGTTTGTTTTGTCGGCCGTAGAGAGACGAGCCCGAATCACCCTTTAGGCATCTAATCTCGGAAATTTTTTTTTCGAACCCAAACAAACGTCAAGGCTATATAGCCTTCTATTTTTAGCTCGAAAAAAAATTCTTGAAGTGGCGAACGCGAAACACCTACTAGACCTCATATTTCAGTCGCAAATCGAGCGCAATCGTCGTTCAAGTGCCAGTTGTAGGGTAGGTAAAAAGGTCTGCCCATCGTGACCAATCAAAGTTTGTTTTGTCGGCCGTAGAGAGACGAACCCGAGTCACTCTTTAGGCATCTAATCTGAAAAAAAATTTTTTGAACCCAAAAAAACATCAAGGCTATAGCCTTAGTTCTTTTTTGGGCTCGAAAAAAAGTTTTGGCAGAGCGGATCTAAATGGGGATCATTTTGTCGGGCTTGAAGTGGTGAACGCGAAACACCCATCCTACCTCATATTTCGGTCGTAAATCGGGCGCAATCGTCGTTAAAGAGCACCTTGTAGAGTAGGGAAAAAGGGGTAAAAATGTCTGCCCACCGCGTGCAATCAAAGTTTGTTTTGTCGGCCGTAGATAGACGAACCCGAGTCACCCTTTAGGCATCTAATTTCGGAAAATNTCGGTCGTAAATCGGGCGCAATCGTCGTTAAAGTCTCACTTGTAGGGTACGGAAAAAGGGGGTAAAAAGGTCTGCCCACCGTGTCCAAACAAAGTTTGTTTTGTCAGCCGTAGAGAGACGAACCCGAATCACCCTATATGCATCTAATTTCGGAAATTTATATTTGAACCAAAAAACCATCAAGGCTATGGCCTTAGTTCTTTTTTGGGCTTGTAAAAAAATTTTGGCCGACCGGATCCAAACAGGGCTTATTTTGTCGGGCTTGAAGTGGCAAACGCGAAACACCCATCAGACCTCATATTTTGGACGTAAATCGAGCGCAATCGTCGTTTGTGTGCCACTTGTATGATGGGAAAAAAGGGGGTAATAAGGGCAGCCCCCAGTTTCTAATCAAAGTTTGTTTTGTCGGCCGTAGAGAGACGAGCCCGAATCACCCTTTAGGCATCTAATCTCGGAAATTTTTTTTTCGAACCCAAACAAACGTCAAGGCTATATAGCCTTCTATTTTTAGCTCGAAAAAAAATTCTTGAAGTGGCGAACGCGAAACACCTACTAGACCTCATATTTCAGTCGCAAATCGAGCGCAATCGTCGTTCAAGTGCCAGTTGTAGGGTAGGTAAAAAGGTCTGCCCATCGTGACCAATCAAAGTTTGTTTTGTCGGCCGTAGAGAGACGAGCCCGATTCACCCTTCAGGCATTTAATCTCGAAATTTTTTTTTCAAACCCAAAAAAAAAACAAAGCTATAGCCTTAGTTCTTTTTTTCGGATCCAAACAGGGCTTATATTGTAAGGTTTTAAGTGGCGAACGCGTAGCACCCATCAGACCTTATATTTGGGTCGTAAATCGAGCGCAATTGTCGTTTATGCGCCACTTGTAGGGTAGGGAAAAAAGGGGGTAATAATGTCTGGCCACCGTGTTCAATCAAAACTTGTTTTCTCGGCTGTAGAGAGACGAGCCCGAATCACCCTTTAGGCAATTAATCTCGAAAAATTTTTTTCGAACCCAAAAAACTATCAAGGTTATAGCCATAGTTCTTTTTTGGGCTTGAAAAATAAATTTGTCCGACCGAATCCAAACAGGGCTTATTTTGTCGGGCTTTAAGTGGCGAACGTTAAACACCTATCAGACCTCATATTTCGGTCGTAAATAGGGCGTGTTTTCTCGGCTGTAGAGAGACGAGCCCGAATCACCCTTTAGGCAATTAATCTCGAAAAATTTTTTTCGAACCCAAAAAACTATCAAGGTTATAGCCATAGTTCTTTTTTGGGCTTGAAAAATAAATTTGTCCGACCGAATCCAAACAGGGCTTATTTTGTCGGGCTTTAAGTGGCGAACGTTAAACACCTATCAGACCTCATATTTCGGTCGTAAATAGGGCGGGTTTTCTCGGCTGTAGAGAGACGAGCCCGAATCACCCTTTAGGCAATTAATCTCGAAAATTTTTTCGAACCCAAAAAACTATCAAGGTTATAGCCTTAGTTCTTTTTTGGGCTTGAGAAAAAATTTTGTCCGACAGGGTCTAAATAGTGCTCATTTTGTCGGGCTCGAAGTGGTGAACGCGAAACACCTATCAGACCTCATATATCGGTCGTAAATCGGGCGCAATCGTCGTTTAAGTCCCACTTGTAGGGTACGGAAAAAGGGGGTAAAAAGGTCTGCCCACCGTGTCCAAACAAAGTTTGTTTTTCAGCCGTAGAGAGACGAACCTTAATCACCCTTTAGGCATAGTTCGTTTTTGGGCTTGTAAAAAAATGTTGTCCGACCGGATCCAAACAGGGCTTATTTTGTCGGGCTTGAAGTGGCAAACGCGAAACACCCATCAGACCTCATATTTTGGTCGTAAATCGAGCGCATCGTCGTTTGTGTGCCACTTGTAGGATGGGGAAAAAGGGGGTAATAAGGTCGGCCCCCCGTTTCCAATCAATGTTTGTTTTGTCGGCCGTAGAGAGACGAGCCCGACTCACCCTTTAGGCATTAAATCTCGGAAATTTTTTTCGAACCCAAAAAACTATCAAGGTTATATATAGCCTTAGTTCTTTTTTGGGCTTGAAAAAAAAATTTGTCCGACCGAATCCAAACAGGGCTTATTTTGTCGGGCTTGAAGTGGCGAACGCGTAACACCCATCAGACCTCATATTTCGTTCGTAAATCGAGCGCAATCGTCGTTAAAGTGCCACTTGTAGGGTAAGGAAAAAGGGTGTAATAAGGTCTGCCCAACGTGTTTAATCAAAAATTGTTTTCTCGGCCGTAGAGTGACGAGCCTGAATCACCCTTAGGCATTTAATCTCGGAAATTTTTTTTCGAACCCAAAAAAACATCAAGGCCAGCCTTAGTTTTTTTTGGGCTCGAAAATAAATGTTTTCCAACCGGTTCCAAACAGGGCTTATTTTGTCGGGCTGGAAGGTGTGAACGCAAAACACCCATCTGACCTCATATTTCGGTCGTAAATCGGGTGCAATCATCATTAAAGTGCCACTAGTAGGGTAGGGAAAAAGGGGGTAAAAGGTCTGCCTACGCGACCAATCAAAGTTTGTTTTGTCGGCCGTAGAGAGACGAGCCCGAAACACTCTTTAGGTATCTACAAGAACTAAGGCTATAGCCTTAATGTTTTTTTGGGTTCGAAAAAATTTTTTCGAGATTAGATGCCGAAAGGCTTATTCAGGTTCGTCTTTCTACGGCCGACTTAACAAACTTTGATTGGACGCGGTGGGCAGACCTTTTTACCCCCTTTTTCCCTACCCTACAAGTGGCACTTTAACGACGATTGTGCCCGATTTATGACCGAAGTATGAGGTCTGACTGGTGTTTCGCGTTCGCCACATCAAACCCGACAAAATAAGCCCTGTTTGGATCCGGTCGGACATTTTTTCCAAAAAAGAACTTCTCTCCCTGTTATTTGCAATGTAAAGTCTAGTTACAATGCAAGTCGTAGATAAAACAAATGTTAGAATGCCACCCGAGAGAAAACCGAGTAAAACCAAGGTAAGAGTGGGATGAGGAGATGAGAAGAGTATGTGGAGGGGTGACATGCAAGATAGTTGCCATGGATAAGGTAGAATGGAGACCAATGCCTCAAGTTTACTCTCAAGTATGAACCTAATTTGTAGATAAATAACATAATATGACTAACCACCTCTAACCACTTCTAACCAATGTCTCAAGTTTACTCTCAAGTATGAATCTAATTTGTAGATAAATAACATAATATGAGTAACCACCTCTAACCACTTCTAACCAATGTCTGAAGTATGGCTTAATTTGTAGATAAATAACATAATATGACTAGCCACTTCTAACCAATGTCTCAAGTTTACTCTCAAGTATGGCTCTAATTTATTGATAAATAAAAAAATGTGGGGAGGGGAATAAAAATAAATAACAATATACGAACGAAATGACGTCAAGATTAATATGCTTGTGGTAACTCCTTAAACATCACGCTAATACATCTCAGACCATTTAGAGCTACTTTGTATTTTCGGTGAATCCCCGTTTTACCGCCAAACGGAAAAAAATGATGGTTGAAGGAATAATTTACGTTGATTTTTTTAATGTTTATGCGTTTAATGTAATAAATCCTCGCAATTTAAAATGCATATATTTTAACAATAACAAATATTTTTTAGGTAAATTAATTGAAAAAAAATATATAAAATAATAATAATAATAANTTTATTAAATTTATTTAATTATGTGCGCTACCTTTTGGGCATGTTGGGACCTTTTTTTCTCCAAAAAATGTAGATTAGAACCAAAGTTATCAAATATTTACTGGTACAGTCCCGCGCCGTTCCAATTTTTTGATTATTTTTATCGAGATATTTTTATTTCTGAACTAGATCGTTTCTTTGCGTACTATATTCCGAGGAAGCTATGTGCCACACCAATTGGCAGAGTATTTAAGATATGATGGTTTGCAAAAAAACAAAACAAAAAAATATTTTGATTTGTTTTTTATGTTGGATAGACACAATCAAATAAAGAAATAAACATAATATTATGTGTGAGCTACTATTTAGAAAAACATACTTTACCCTTTTTCAGTTTTAATTGATTTTTTTAAGATTAACAAATTAAAATTAAATAAAATCTGAGCATCTTCAGGTCAACGTTTATTTCTAAACTACAGTCATTGGTTGTCACATATAATAAGAATAACACTAAAAACATCTGCTCTCAATAATTACTTTATGAATACTCAGAAAAGAGCAAAAAAGGGATTAAATAAGTTATTAAATTATAAAAAAGAATTAAAAAAAAAAATTAATAAAATAATAATAATAATAATAATAATATAAATATAATAGTCAAATATTTTAACATTTAGGGGTTAGTAATTGCAGAGCAAAACGTCGTTAGGATAGAGTCTTTTAGCATTTAAAACCTTAATGTATAGATTATCTAAACATACGATATCGTAATTAATTACACGATAACTCATCATTTAAATAATAATAACAATAAGCGAGGAGATTTTATTTCATTACCTTCTGGTGAATAATATTCCAACTTTTTTTTTATATAAATTATGTATACATGCTTATGTTACATACACTCATAATATGAAAAAATTATATGACGAGATTATTTTAGATAGATTAAAAAGGAAAGATTAATCGAAATTAAAATATTACCCGTTAATATCATTACTTCCATTTAAGTTTCAAAAACACAATCAAAGATAATATTAATTTTTAAGTTTTTGGCAGTATTCATACTACGGAAAGTTTAAATTTTAATTTAAATCATATTATGGAATACAATATAATTATATACATACACACACACATANAGAAGGAGTAAGTGGCTGGCAGGAAGGAATGTTTATGAAGTTATTCAAAATGACTGATGACGGTAGACTAAAGGGACATCCGACTAGTCTATAAATCCTTCTCCACCTCACTAACCACTATTAAAGCCTATTAGCAAAATGGACCTCTCAAAAGGTTGTTTAAAGTACTCGGTTGAGTCGCCGGTTACTATTTTCCCGACTAATGAGTTATATTGTAGATGGGGGTTGAACGCGAGATGTGCCAAGTGATTACTGTGACGTTTTTCTCCACTTTGACACGACCAAGTAAGTTTTTTATGCCCTTTGCTCAAGCCGAGATCCGTCTTACAGCTTTAGTAGATTCGATAATTATAATCCGCTACCGAAGACTTAGCGACGGTTCGGCCTACCTCTGGCTTCTCTCTTCTCGACGTCATTACCCACTTAAATAAACGTCTTTGGAATTTTCACATTATCTTGGGGACCGTGACCCCCTAGATTTGTTTATCACCATTCCTATGTACCATCTTTATCCTACAATAAGTAACCGTCTTGACCATTTCTCTTACCAAAGCGCTTTTCTATTACTCCAAGAACTTCATCCTTTCTTAATACGTTCTAGACAGACGTTGCGGACTAGGACTTGAACTGACAAACAGATGTTTTACAGACATAATAGGCAACTGACTGCAGCACTGAAGTCATATAACTCTCAAAGACTCACAGAGTATACTATCAAACTAACCAGAGAAGACAAATCCCTTTGGAATTTGGAATGCTAACCGTAGAATCATAAAACACAAGATAATCCCTTCCTGGGATTATAGTGCTCATAAAAAATCAGTTCTTTGTTTATACATCTGAGAACAATTTACCACTCAACCCCATATCTACGTACCCAATATTCTCAATAAGTGATAAAAGACTTCCATTCCTTCACTATTATCCCCTTCCCCAAATTGTTTCCCTCCCTCCGATGCTAGGTTTTTACATATCAAAAACCTCCCTTTGACCAAAGTTCCTGGTTATGATTTAATTACTTCATAATATCCTCAAACACCTTCCAAGAAAAGCAGTCCATCACCTCACATACAGATATAACTCCGTCCTCAGAACCACACATTTCCCAATCCTATGGAAGTCTGCCAAAATAATCATAACACCCAAATTCATCAACCACCTAAGAACCCCTTAAAATTGTTCCAGAACATCAGCTTAGTTTACGTGCCCTTCACTCCACCCTCCAACAGAGCCACAGAGTTGTGGACGTAATTTCCTCTGCTCTTGAGCAGAACAAATATTGTTCGGCAGTCTTCTTAGATAAAGCCCATCGTGCTTTTGATAGAGAATGGTATTTCAGCTTACTTTGGAAGCTCAAGAGTATCCTTCCTTTATTACCTCATCCTGAAATTTTTCCTGGAAAACCGTTCCTTCCAAGACCCCCTACAACTCCTAGACTTTTCCATCTCTCCAACTTTTCCTCTAAAGCAAGTGCCCCAAGGTAGCATTTTAGGTCCAATATTTTATTCTATCTATATTTCCGACGTATCCCAGCATCCTACAGCATCTCTTGCTTCCTTTGCCAACGAAAAGTGCATCTTATCCTCACATAAGACGCTACGTACAGCTTCCTTCCATGTCCAACAGCACCTTACACTCCTGGAATATTGGTTCAAGAAATGGCGGATCAAGATAAGTGGAACGAAAAGCTCTCACGTGGCCTTTGCTTTAAAGCACGGTGTATATGAACTAGTAACCCTTAATCATATCCCTATTCCTCATTCCAGTTCCGTCCACTATACTGGGATTTTACTTATGTCTTGAACTTACATCTGTGGTGAACTCATCACATTAAAGTAAACATAAACGTCTAACATGTAATACACGCTATAAACTTTTACACAGACTCTTACACAACACAATTAAACATAACATACAATACAAAGTACTCATCAACAACAACATAATGAACATCGCATAATGAATATCGCATCCAATCTCTCCAATCCAAGATCCTAAGAAAAATAGCTGACGCCCCTTTCTATGTTTCAAATTGTGTCCTTCATAATGACCTCAAAGTACCCGTTGTCCGTGAATTAGCCATTCTCAGATAAAAATCCTTCCATGACTCCCTTTCCTACCATACCAATCCACTAGTAAATAGTTAGTTTACCCGGTCTATTCCTGACAATCCTTTGAAGTTGTGACCTCTTAGATTACTAAATTATTTTATTTAATTTCATATAAAATATTTATTGATTCTTTGAGTCTAACATAAAATAAATTCTGTCTCAATTATAACTATAACAATATAAGGTATTGCAGTTGCAGAGTGATTTAAATTAACATTTTTCAAAAAAATCATTTTGGGAATTGTCGATTTATTTATTTATTTGTTCATTCTGTCGATTAACTCGCCAAACTTTTACTTTGTTACTAGCTTTATTATCAAGTTTAATAGGAAGATCTCATACCGTTTTTTAATTTAATTATCATGGTCTAGTCTTTTGGAACCTTTTAAAAGCTCGTGAAAATAAATGATTTCAATTCATTACAGTTTGGCAACGTTTTGGCCTGTCCGACCAATTTCAAGCCTGAAAATGTACGTATACACCAAAAACCAATATTCATTAATTTTCAAGATATAAGTGCACACATGAAACATCGTTTATTAGTATCGGAGTAATTTGCTGTAACATACTCTATGTTACATGGTTTTCGTATCCGTAATCCGTTGTTACGCATACATATTCATTCTAAGCATACGGATTTGTTAAAGATGGCGTCCATGCATTTATTTATCCCGTATATGAAAACTAAGTTTTCTCGATGTCTGCCAAGATGGCATACAATATGCTGAAATTCGACCCCTCAGGAAATATTGGCGAAATAAAAAACCCCCGGCTATAGATGTAAGCATATATTAATAATTTATAATTCAAATGTTCACCCAAAGTATAGCGTTGTGACACTGGGAAGGGGATGCAGAAGGAAAATAACATGTATTTTCAAAAGAAGTTGACATTTTAAAAAGCTTTATCAGCAGTCGTCATCAATTACTAATTAGGGATGTTTGCAAATTACATTTTATCCATTGTGTATAATGAAGGATAACCGAGGACTAAGAAGCTATAAGTTGGAATAAGGCTTTAAGGGTGCCGAGGTATGAAAACAAGTGACAAATAGTCAAAAGATCGGTTCGGGACCCTAGACTAAAATTAAGTCGACTCCCAGCTGACTTTCCTTTGTTAAATAAAAGAAGGTGGTTTCCAACTGATATGCGTAACAGTTTTTCTGTGAGTGCGTGGGAGGTTAATCAGAAGAGGTGTTTTTCATCGGCGCACAAAGGAGACAATGAAATCGACTCCGGTCCTTCTCACCCGTACTCCAGTCCACGTACAAACGTACAAACCCATTAAAAAAACTAAAATCCCATTTTTATTTACTCGAGACCGTTTCCAGCCGTAACGTAATGCTCTATTATAACCTCGTAATAGACTTTTGTTTGAAAGAAGGGCTCGACGATGCAAAAATTAGTAAGGAGGAAATTATTTATTTTAAAAGTCGGGATTTTAATGGTAGTCAAGTACTTTATTATAGGGACACAATTCGATATACGAGTGTTTCGAGGGGAGAGTAATTTCAGATGTTTATTCGGTATAATCCGAAGTGATAAAAAGCTGACGGTGGGGGACGGAATTCCGTCTCGAGTAACGTACGCTTGACGCGAATCTAATGACAATAGCATGATCGTTTCTCCCACTGTCCGCGGGGTAAATCATAAAATGGCGATAAACAAATGAGCCTGTGCTACTAAAGCTCTTATTCACCCTAAAGCTAATTGCACAGTATTGTACCGTCCTGTATATCATTGGACACGGACGTCCCTTTTCAAATAATCGTTCTAATGTACCCTTCCTTTCATAGCCTCTTAACATTCCCCTTAATAGTTTAATAGTTTCCAAACCCATTTAAAAACACGCAGAAACGTATGCATATCAAATCCCTTATCATTTTTCGCCACAAAAAAATTATTTCCTTCGTGTAGAGCATTTGCAAAGACAGATGTTTTCCGCAGTTAAAAGCTAGAATCATCATCGTTCTATTCTTAATAGTTTATAAGAATCCGTAGTTGTTTCTCGATCTTTTATTCTTAACATTTACGGTACGATTGTTGTGGATATTTACGTGTTTTGGCTAGTGGGTAAAATTGGAAAAACTATTTTTACAAGGTAGCTGCTTATAGGATATGGTTAAGAAGGAAAACTTACTTATTAAAGACCTTTAAAATGATACCTCATTTGATTTGTGCGACGAAAAGATTCCCATGAGTTTGGCTTGTTCAAATTTGTGAGGGAAAAAACAGTTTTGTTTCAATGGCGACTTTTTTTAATGCTGAGCTCCATATTATCATTTTATTTAAAAGTAAAAAGTTGTATTTATGAGTAATTTTCCTGTGAAATATGTTATTATAAGAATTACGGTATTTTTAGTAAAATTGTATGAGATATTATATTTAGTGAGACACGGTTTAAAGAAAATATGTTTTTACCAACTAGTGTCGTAAAATATATCTAAATATCTCATGCAATTATACTTTAACGGTTGCTAACTTAAATTTAATTTTTAGTAAAGTTAATATGTTAATTGGAGTTTTAGAAGTAAAGTTATGAATATTGTAAAACGATTTTTTTATAGTATTAAATTAAATTTATATCCTCAGTAAAACACTTTTGCGAAGCACGGGTACCTAGCTAGTTTTATTATAAAGTTAAATCAATTGGTATTTACAAATATAAAAAAGTTATTTATTTCTATAAAAGAGTATCTTATTATTAGTATATTATCTTTGAAGTCAAATTGAGGATTATTACCGCAAGTTTGTAAGTTATTAAATGAAGAAGTTGTCAAATGAAATCGTAGAGTCTACATATAGACTCTACGATTTCATTTCGATTCTAGGAGATCTATATTATTCTTCTGCTGATGATGGCATATAGCCGAAACCGGTCCAGTGATCCTCAGCAGATCAAGCAAGTTTCGACGGGAAGTACCTCTTCATTTAAATATTATCTTTATCTATTGGTACATGGTCGCCGAGAACTGCTGCCATCTGGAGGCGACCTTAGGTAGTGACTAAATATATCACTGCTTGATTAATAAGAAGCAATGGCATCAAGCTCAAACAAAAAAAAACATATCAAAGGCTGTAAGTCGAACACATAAAAATGCACTTGGTTCAATTTAATCCTGATTCCTCCGATGAAACCATAATCTTTCACCCACCCACCCCAAATCTCCCAACTTTTCGAGTTAGTAGAGGGATAAAATTCGACTCAGTTATTCAAAACGATGCATTGAAAAAGGGTTATTATTAAGATGAAACCAAAATATGTTCTCTCGCTATAAAATTACTTTTTTAAATAGCTCTATTTTTAATATTTAAGAATAATAGTAAATTACGCGTCTAGTGCGAAAAGTAGCATTTTGAATGCGAGTGTGGAGTTAGTTTGCACCCGGGCGACAGCGAGGGTAGTAAAACAACACAAGTTGCGTACCGTACTTATCTACCATTGTGGATTATAATAATAAATACCGAAACACTATTTATTAAACTACCTATATGTAAGTTCGTATTTCTCTTTTGATTGAGATGTGACATTAATTCATTATATGTATTTTGTGCCGAATTATTTCGGAAGGCGTATTATTCTCCTCAACTTCGTCATTATCACTTAAAACACTCATTGTTTTTCACTAAAAACTCGATATAAAAAGTTACTTTAATTAAAAATACTTTTGTTGAATGTAAACAACTCGCTAATCCTGCTATAAGGTAAAGAATTATTTTTTTCCGCCCTTGGGCGAAAAAAAAGGAATTCTTCACTGAATTATAAACGTGCATGCGCAATGAATACTGCGCAGAAGATGAAAACAGAAACAGAGATATCATGTTTATATTTCGTATCAATCGGATCAATGTACTAAAGTAATTAGGGAGATGGTCTGAAATATATAGAATTAAGTAGGACTGAAGTTCAGGTTGTTGCGGAGAGTTTTCCGCGACAAGGTATAATTAAGATTAAGACAAGCACATTGATAATATTAGATCCTGCTAAGATTGCTAGAAATTCCATACACCTACAGAAGATTTAACTAAGTTAAAATAAATTTCATGACGTGTTAAAATGCTTAGATTGTTATTGACGATGAATGACAAGCTAAGATTCCTAGAAACTCCAAACACTTACAGTAGATTTAACTAAGTTAAAATAAATTTCATGACAAGGTGTTAAAATGCTTAGATTGTTATTGACGATGAATGACAAGCTAAGATTCCTAGAAACTCCAAACACTTACAGTAGATTTAACTAAGTTAAAATAAATTTCATGACAAGGTGTTAAAATGCTTAGATTGTTATTGACGATGAATGACAAGCTAAGATTCCTAGAAACTCCAAACACTTACAGTAGATTTAACTAAGTTAAAATAAATTTCATGACAAGGTGTTAAAATGCTTAGATTGTTATTGACGATGAATGACAAGCTAAGATTCCTAGAAACTCCAAACACTTACAGTAGATTTAACTAAGTTAAAATAAATTTCATGACAAGGTGTTAAAATGCTTAGATTGTTATTGACGATGAATGACAAGCTAAGATTCCTAGAAACTCCAAACACTTACAGTAGATTTAACTAAGTTAAAATAAATTTCATGACAAGGTGTTAAAATGCTTAGATTGTTATTGACGATGAATGACAAGCTAAGATTNTATATTTTTAGGAATTAAAATTAATCTGGTTTATTGACGAAGAATGACTAATAAAAGCGTAACAAAGTTTAAATAAATGGCATTTCGGGACAAGATATTGAAATGCTTAGATTGTTATTGAGGATGAAAAACAGAAAATAGCATAATAAAGTTAAAATTAATGGCATTTCAGGACAAGATGTTTAAATGCTTAGATTGTTATTGAGGATGAAAGACAGAAAGAAGCATAACAAAGTTTAAATAAATGGCATTTCAGGACAAGATATTGAAATACTTAGTATTGTTATTAAAGATGAAATAAGAAAGACTGACAATTACGTATAGTCGAGGCCGGCAATCTATGCACGACCTCTGCATTTAACAGCAATCTTTATTTCCGTTGTTTCGCCTTGTCTTTCTCCTTTTCTTTTTAATTCCGATTTCACTTTGGATTTAATTTAAAACTTTGGTTTCGATTTGTTTAAAGAGTGTTATTTATTTAGCAGATTTAACGAGTTTACTTGTTACAATTTATTCTGGAGAGAAAATAACAGTTAGGGTGGACTTGAAGTTAGCCGTGGTAAGTGAGGGGTGTACAAAGAAATATACCGAGGGCGGTTGTCGAAATGGTGCGTGCAGTTTCGGTAAGAGCGAGCCTGCATTAAGTGTCTGGGGCTATGTGTGCAGGGGCGGCTTCACTTCTTAAAACATAGGCCACTTGGCTGGGAGGCGGCAATGGCCCATTTCACCGGCTGAACCACTCTCACACCCCCTTCTTTTAACCCTCCCAATATCACCTAAAACTCACATGAAAAACTTCTCTCCCAGAACTCTCTTTTTCCTCCGTCCGTATATGAAACAGCCTTTTATACTTTTTTAAGTCAGTGGTTTTTAGAATAGATTCGTTTGTCCGTCTAGTTGAGAGATCGATTCAATAATAAACTGAACTTTTAAGGTTTTTAACTTGGTTTCTTAATAAGAATCATGAATTCCCGATGAACATACCTTCATACGATATCGCAGTTGATAGTAATTTGAATCTGCAATGTGATTAAAATATTATTATTATTATATTATTATCAGTATACACTAAATTTTATTTTACGTATATCATGACAAATTTATTAATTTGTGTAAAATGGCTAAAATGGTTGCCTGAAATCAAGAAAATACTAGCTAGGCATCTACCCCGCCTGTCCTACATTAACTATTTCTCCCTCTACCATTCAATCGTGAAATCGCTAAAACGTATAATGTAATAATTACGTTTATTATCTTGTCCGTAAGGTTGTGGAAACCACTGGTTTAATTGGTTTACTCGAGTTTTTATTTAACAGGCTGTGTTAGAACTTAGCCGACAACACCTTTCTCGTGCAATCAGCACTGGCAGACCAAACAAAACTTATACGTCACCTTTCATCGTGAAATCGACACTGGCAGACCAAACAAAACTTATAAGTCACCTTTCGTCGTGCAATCGACACTGGCAGATCAAACAAAACTTATACGTCACCTTTCATCGTGCAATCGACACTGGCAGAGCAAACAAAACTTATACGTCACCTTTCATCGTGCAATCGACTCTGGCAGACCAAAAAAAACATATAATTACACCTCATCGAGCAATCGACACTGGCAGATCAAACAAAACTTATAATTACACCTCATCGTGCAATCAGTACTGGCACACCAAATAAAACTTATAATTACACCTTTTCAATATAAGAACAAAAAGAATAAATAAATAAACAAACAAACATAAAAAAAGAACTCTTGTGAGACGAGTAAGAAAAACTTATATACCTACAGGAATTACCTACGAAAATATCAGTTTTGTAAATTAGAAAAAAAAAAATAAAGGAAAACGTGTGTTTTATAAAAAACCTTCTACTAAAACAAGCCGACCTTACACGCCTAAGTAGATGTAGAAAGGATGGAAAAGGAAAAACATTGACAGGGTGGTTATTATATGTGAAATCCAAGCACTAACAGGTTCCACCACAAACAACTCGACGACTTATAGGGACTATCTACAGTCGTGCCCGCTGTTATTAACTCGGCTCCGTGGTGGGGATGAGCAAGGTGTCATGTTTTTCAACCTATAACTACCAACACAGATTTTGTCGGCATATCTGTGAAATTACTTTAAAAAAAATACTCTCCTACTTTTAAGAGACACAATCTACAAAGCATATTATCTTTTCGTCAGATTTAGGAAATACTCTTAAGTACCACGAAGGGGGGCGAACCCTTATAGGAGACTACCCCTGTTCACGCACGCCACATTTATAATACTTGTTCGCAAAAAGCAAGTGCTTCAGAAGATAATTTGTGGAGAAGAGCTATAAAAACCACTGTTTTTCTTAGGTCATTGTTCTTCTCCCGATTTTCGATTCCTAACATCATTTCTAAGGCCAATTCATACTACTTTCGGGATAAAAAATTTAATATGTTACAATCCCAACGTTTCGGTTTTTACTCAAAACCTTCCTCAGGGGTTTTTCCTTCCTCAAATTCAAACGAAAAACAAAAAAACATTCAGAACTAACATCTTGAAAAAACTATAAAGCGCTAGCAAGAAGTAACAATAAAAAATACTTAATAAACTATACATGAAATTTATAATATATTTTTAGGAATTAAAATTAATCTGGTTTATATAAAAAAGAAAAATGTTGTTAGCACTTTTTTTTATATAGATCTACTCCGTCTGGAAGACAATAGAAATGTTCACAGAGTAAATTTACATAAATACCTTCAGTGTCTAGATGGATCATTTCACACTGATGTGATTGAATGAAATTATTGGTACTTGTGAAGCGAGAAAAAAAAAAAAAATTGGGCATAAAATAAAAAGAAATGAGATCCAGCAAGTGATTATTAGGTATTTCTGCAAAATTGAAAGACTGGTGGGTAATAATATATTTTTAAATTTATTGAATATTGCAACTACATAAGACTATATGTTATAAGCAAAAATGATATCATAAGTTTGATATTGACTTGTTAAACATGATGTGAGAAACTGCCTTGACAGTACTCACAGTATTACAGACATTAATATTACATTTCATTAATTGATGTTTAATAGGTCACGGGGCCACTGTCTTTTTAGCCGTCGAGAAGGATTTTAGCCGAAGGAGAAGGATTACCAGGCATGAATAGTGATGTTAAGTTGTGGATAAAAGGATTAGTATGATGGGAAATTGAGTCATGGAAAGATTTGTATTGGGAGGTGGCAATAGGTCGCGAACAAAAGGAACTTTGGGTTATTGAGAAGGGTAAAGTTGGAGAGTTAGAAAGGAGCGTTAGTTATATTTCTAAGGCTTTTGGATTGAAGGGATTGGATAGGGCAGGAGTTGGAACGCTTGGTGCATCCCATGAGTTCAATACCATATGACCAATTGGGCATAATTGTGGTGTTATAAATAAGTAATTTGGTATACATGTGTGTTGAGTTTACATGAATAGTGTAAGAGTTGTGTGAACGTTTGTAGCGTCAGTTGCAGTTTGGTCGTTTAAGTTTTAGTTGGTGTGTTAATCGTCAATCCAGGTTAAACTGGAGTGAGAAATTGGAATTTGATTCAGAGTTATCGGTTCCCATATTCCATGTCTTAGACTGAACGTGACGTATTATTATTCCCTAGGAAATATGGAAATTACCTTTAGGGAATAGGATATGATAGGAAAATATGGTTCGATGTAGGAGCTTATGGAAGCTGTAAGAAAATGTATTGTATTATGATAACAATAATTTGTTGAAAGGAGCTTTGACCCTTCCATCTGCACGTACCTGTTCTGGATCTAGAACAAAAGAAGTGTTAGCATTGAGGTATTATATGCGCCTGAAATCATTATTGAAACTAAAGTTCCTGGTTTAATTAAAAACTGAAATTATTTTGTGCATATTAGTAGGTCTATGGTCACTTCTTGGTTCTAAATTTGTGTTTGGTTCCTTGCCTGCTAGTTTGAGGTGTGGGTCAAGCTGTCTAAAGCAATCTGCTGATCTACGAGTCTGTTATCCTGTGCTCCTTAGAAACATAATATAATTCTTCTTCAGCTTTTTTTTTTATCTTTTATCTCATGAGGTTTGTAATAGAGGAGGTCAGTTAGCTGTTTCAAGTTGCAACTATACAGGCTGTAATGAAGAAACAGAGTTACACTCCTATAAAACACGATGTAAATTAACCTCAAACATTATTAGAACCAAATGGTGTGACAGCGGTTACAAATAGCAAGTATTAAGTGTTTTAACACTTTCCATTTTCTTCAGATGATTGAGAACTGATGAAAATTGAAAAAAAGTAACATGGACGGTACCTGCATTTGCCTGACCCCTCACCGCAGCACCATTAAACCGGTAACATGAATTGGCTAAATATATATTTAGTTATGTTCTCTCTTCTTGAATTCCCTTTTATAATTAAGTGAAACCACCAACCAGCAGGATAAGGGTTCTTTCAAATTGTACCATAAAAGTCCTATATCAATTTTAATTGAAACTTTATTATGAGCATTGCGAAATTATTTCCTGGTGTCTACCAAATGCATGTTAACTGATGCAAGTATACCTACTTACTTGGTTTATTGCATCGTAAAAAAGAATAGTCTTGGTATTAAAAGATTGGTATAAGTGAGCCCTAATAGTAAGGATTTCTCTATGGTAACTAATCTAACAATTAATTACTTTGGGAAGAAATACTTATCAACTGATTTCGGGGATCTGGAGAAATCCCAAGGACTTACATACATATTTATTTGTTTTCTATTTTAAGTTTATTTTCGGTCCATTTCTCTGACCTATAAGAATTAAAGTCAGTCAGGTTGATTTTTCGTCTGCTTTGGAGGTATTCCACGCTGGTTTCATCCCAGCCTTAGGATCTCGGAACGCCCGGTGCGGCGCGCCTGGAGACTGAACCTTTAGTTATAGGACATTGTAATTCTGTTTTAGTTTAAAATTAAAATCTTTATTAACTAAGAAGTACTTTCTACTATTTTTTTCATTTATTTCTCTAGAATGTAGGACTTCACCCGAACCCTACATCTGAAGTTAAGCTGTTTCCTCTTTTTGACCGCATCTTGTCCACCATTTTATATTAATGTTTCGTTCTTTTAATTAATATATTTTTTATCAATAATAAGACCTCCTTTTTTTCGTAACTAAACAATTTAAAGAGAGAAAAAAGTGTTTTTACCAACATCATACGTTTTAACGAATCAATTTTAATAAAACATCATGTATATTATCTAATGCAATATTAAAACATGCATGTAAAATTTCAACTTTATACAAGCAGAAGTTTTTGTGCAATCAAGTGATACATTGTAGAACAGTTCATACGGAGATGTCTAATGTCTATTGCCTATGAGTAAGTGGAAAGAGGTAGGAAGGCAAGGCTCTCCAACTCCATAGCTCTTTATTCCAAGCATCCTCTTTAACTACCATCAACTCCCCATGACTTCATATTTTCTAAATATTCACTACGCTCGTTTCAATAAAAGAACCACACTATTCCAAGTTATTGAAAAATGAGAAAAGCCAAAAAATCGGAACCGACTGGATTTACCCGATAGCAAATAAATACTTCATAAAAAGAAGAACAAATAAAAATCCTGAAACTTCAGCAGCTTGGTCTACCGGCGTCTTAATAGATTAACTAGAGCCTCATATAGCGACTCATGGAGTTGGGTGTTCCTCGCCCAAAGTAATAATTCACGAATGTACAGCTTCAAAGAAAACTCTATTGTCTTTTATGTCGTCTTCCTTAGGGCTGTTTCACACTACACGGTTTTCGCCGTACGGCAAAAATCCGAATTGGCAGGCTTTTCACACTACACGGTTTTCGCCGTACGGCAAAAATCCGAATTGGCAGGCTTTTCACACTACACGGTTTTCGCCGTACGGCGAAAGACCGTGTATTTTTTGCCGTGTACGGCGAAAAACCGTGTATTTTTTGCCGTACGGCGAAGAACCGTACGGCGAAAATCCGAATGACACTATCCGGTTTGTCCACGGCTTTTTTCAGTCAGAAGGATTTTAAAAGTGTAGTGAAGTGCTGTGCAATGAACCGAAAACAAATTATTGCATTATGGATGTATTATCGCCGCAAAAAGAGAGAAAAAGAGCCACAAATACTCATATGATCAGATGATCATGTTGTATTTTTATTTAATCTTTTTTTTATATACTCGTACATACCAATATGTCATCTTTCAAGTTGTTTAGAAAAATCTATAACATTTTAGACACAATCATAGACTTGGGGTAAGTAAAAATCAAATTTATATGTAAAGTGATTTAATTTTTTAATTGAACAATAGGTATTTAAAAACATTTGATCAAACAGACAACTAGATACACGGCGGCTATCCGGTCGCCGTGAGTTTAGTGGTTGTAGACGGCTGCTACACGGCGGCTATCCGGTCGCCGTGAGTTTAGTGGTTGTAGACGGCTGCTACACGGCGGCCGTACGGCTTTTTGCCGTCGCCGTGTAATGTGAAAGTGCCCGTCTCCTCCTACACTCCACTAAAAACATTTCGCCGTACGGTTTTTTGCCGTACGGCGAAAACCGTGTAGTGTGTAACAGCCCGGTTGAGGACGGCTGCTACACGGCGACGGCAAAAAACCGTACAGCCGCCGTGTAATGTGAAAGTGCCCGTCTCCTTCAATACTCCACTAAAAAAATTTCGCCGTACGGTTTTTTGCCGTACGGCGAAAACCGTGTAGTGTGAAACAGCCC
>KZ651042.1:651338-665295 GCA_001010745.2 Gerris buenoi
TATATATATGCGCTCACATGCATTAAGTACAAAAAGTGGAAGGTTGGAGATTTCCTCTCTATTCATTTACTTATATAATGGAAGCTGTTATTTTTATTTTTATTTTTTACAGTAATTAATAGGAGGATGTTTTGGAGAATAAGATTATTAATTTGTAGGGAGACTTGACAGCGCCCTGTAATCTTGACTCCCTAATAATCTGAACCCTCACACATCCACTGTCAATTTTCAACCCTAGTTTGAAAAAAACCACTTTCACTACCACCGACAATAATTTCATACCTGATTCTCAAGTAAGTCTTTTTTTTTTAATCCACTTAAAACTTTAACTAGCCGATTTATTACATGTATAGTTTAATGTGTGTGTGTGTGCGTCTAATAATCACGTTTCTACTCTCCAACAGATGATACCACTAAGAAAATAAATTATATTTAAATGATCCCGTCATTTATATCTTATATGTCGAGAGAAAAAACAACAACCTCATCCCATTTCATGATTTTCAATTTGTGTAATACTGTAATTTACATTATTATCTTTATAGTTTTTTTACAGTTTGACTAAAATGAGTTAAGAAATTCTACTAGTACTTGGACATCTATTTTAGATATTTTCTAACTTATTTAAAGTTAAAAAAGTTCAAACAAGTCTTATTATTTTTATTTAATTTGGCCTATTAAAAATACTTAAAAACTAATATAACTTTATATTTTTTTCTTTGTTATATTTGCTCTGTCGTTTGCGTGCAGATCAGCACATTAGGTTATTTCAAGGCGGGGGGTAAGTTCACCAACAACTTTATTCATCAACTCCATCATCAGAGTGAAACACGTCTCTCCTCTCATGTCGGTTTTACCTGTCTATGTTTTATAGCCTTATTAAGCAAGGACTACTGCTAGTGTAACGAAGGTTTTCCAAACTCAGTCGGCGGCGCGGAGAATTAAATCCGTCTGTGGTGCAATTGAGGAATTCGAGGGCTACCGGAAGAGTAAAGGGTAAGATCAAGGAGGACGAAGGGGTGACAAGGAAAGGAACGAGAATATAGAAAGAAAAGGAACCTATTAAACCAGCTAGTCGCTTAACAGTAAAAGGGAGGTGGAGGAAAACTGGGGAAGGGGAAAGGGAAAACCAGCTAAAGAGCTTCGGAGAACTTAGTAAAGCCCCTAAAAAATAATAATTAAATAAAAATAATACTTTTACTGAAATCAGAGTGACACAGACTTTTTTGATTCCTCAGTCAGCAAAGAAAGGAAAATCGGTACACAGGGGGTACACAAAAAATACACAGAATTGAGAAAAAAAAATCTTCTTCTGGTAACCAAAACAACCAAATCAATGTGTGATTGCGCCCTTAACTAAGAAATATTATCCGTTCTGCGCTTTCTTTAGGGACTGAGTACATAAAACTCTTAAGGCCCCCATACACCATCGATTCACCGGGCCGAACGGCCCGTGACACTCCAAAACTCACCATGTTTGGGAGAACTTAGATAGCTCGGCTGGATATCCGGCAAGTCCTAAGTCCACGCTCCACGACGCGACGCCGCGCCACAGGCTCGACCTTTCCTTGTGTGACCAATCTCTAACGTCAAAAGGAGGTAGGAGAGCTGCCGTTCTCGCCGTGTTTGTAGAATCCTCGATATAAACTCCTATCATAACTAAATCAGACGTCCCATTATTAATAATTAAACAAATTATCGTATATTCATTATTATCATCTACTCACGGCAGCAAAATAAAGCATTACTTAACTGTTTTTAGCCTGGAAAAGTACTTTAAAGCTGATTTGTCATTAAATTATAAAAAAATAGGCAGGAAAGTAATTTAAATAATCAGGGAAATAATTCCCTGCCTAGGTAGGAAAATTACAGTGTTTACCAGTGCAGGTTATAACATCTGTTTTTGTTTATCTTATCTCAATAGCAAGGCTAAATAGTAAAAAATCTTAAAAGTTATCTAAATAGCGTGAGTATATATAAAATATTGTATGCAACAAAGCAGCAAAGGGAACATTTCTGCCTCGTATATCTATTGACTGCTTCGGCCTCTCCACGGCAGTCAATTAGGTAAATTACCTGCCTCGGCTTCGCTTAGTATTCAGTTAATTTTCGTGGTCTGTCCTCGTCCTCGCCTCCGGCTCGGAGGCTAACCTAATCACTCGTCAGTAGAATTCCATTTTGCTGCCTTGTTACATAAATAACTGTAGTGAATTCGTCACCCCATTGTTCTACCTTACTTTTATTGTTTTCTTTATCCTCAAATTATTTATTTCTGTTATTACTTTTGATTGTTAATGCCCTTTTCTATTACTCATAATATTTTTATTCCCTTTTTATTACCCTTATTTTTTAATCCCTTTTTAATCTTGTAATTGTACCCCTTATTATTGCCCTTAATTATTTTTTATTTGCTTTCTTTATTCCAATGTATGTTTTTGACCTTAATTTTAAAATAATATTTTCAAAGAAGTAATTATGAATTTTAATAATACATTTTTTATTATTAAATAATATTATTTCATAATATTATATATTTATAACCACTGATATGACGGTTTTGCTCGCTTTCAACTCTTCGTCCGAGAGAAATGGTAGCAATAATGTTGGCCAATTGATTTTTTTATTTTAGTTTCGTCTCTTTTCCTATCTCGGTTTGAATGATAAAAATTATTGTATCCCTCACATGAAAATAAAAATCGGTTCGAGACAACTCAGACAAACTTTCTCATATAAGAATTCACAATTACTTAGCACAGTGTTTTCCATGTATTAGTTTTCGAGTTCCCGTTAGTACATTTAATTATTATTNATTAGTTGTGTCTTTTAAGGAAATGTTAACGCCTCAGTTTTGCGATATTTCGATGCTTCCTTGGATCATTCTCAAGCTGATTGACTAGCTGATTGCATTGTCATGGTTATTGTTGTATATAGAGGTTCTTACTGCCGTGTGTGTCTTACTACCGTGTTTTTGCACACTGCCACTGCAATAAGATACACAATTTGTTAAATAAGTAGGTGGTTCATTTTAGATACAATTTCTTGATTAGTTGTGTCTTTTAAGGAAATGTTAACGCCTCAGTTTTGCGATATTTCGATGCTTCCTTGGATCATTCTCAAGCTGATTGACTAGCTGATTGCATTGTCATGGTTATTGTTGTATATAGAGGTTCTTACTGCCGTGTGTGTCTTACTACCGTGTTTTTGCACACTGCCACTGCAATAAGATACACAATTTGTTAAATAAGTAGGTGGTTCATTTTAGATACAATTTCTTGATTAGTTGTGTCTTTTAAGGAAATGTTAACGCCTCAGTTTTGCGATATTTCGATGCTTCCTTGGATCATTCTCAAGCTGATTGACTAGCTGATTGCATTGTCATGGTTATTGTTGTATATAGAGGTTCTTACTGCCGTGTGTGTCTTACTACCGTGTTTTTGCACACTGCCACTGCAATAAGATACACAATTTGTTAAATAAGTAGGTGGTTCATTTTAGATACAATTTCTTGATTAGTTTGGTCTTTTAAGGAAATGTAAACGCCTCACTTTTGCGATATTTCGATCCTTCCTTGGATCATTCTCAAGCTGATTGACTAGCTGATTACATTGTCATGGTTATTGTTGTATATAAAGGTTCTTACTGCTACGTATCATTGAATCTTATTGATTCTCGTATCTCTATTTCAATGGCTCTTTGGTGGCTTCTACGCAGAAGTTCTACGTTTGTAACCCATCGGTCCGGCCACCATATTTTATGAATTCTTCGGAGACACCTATTTACAAAGACCTGTAACGCTGCAGTGCCTTCAGTTGACACAAGCCACGTCTCACATCCAGATAGCAATACCGATTTCACATTTGTGTTGAAGATTCGCAACTTGGTGTTAGTGCCTAAGGAGGAAGTGCGCCAGATTGTACCTAGTGCTGCGTAGGCCGCTCTTGCTTTTCGAATCCTCGTTTCTTGCACTTAAATGGTGTTAAATGCGTAGAATTTTATAATGGAAAAACCATGATATAATATATATCATGATATGATATGTAAAGAGTAAATTTAACTGTTTAAAAAATTTGTTAAATCACACAAAATCTTTTAACAGGGAATACATTCCTTCAGAACAGCAGCGTCAAGTTAGGCTTCTTCTTTATCAGCCGTGTGTGAGAACAACCCTAAACTTTTTAGGGTCTTACAATCTTGCACTTGCTTGTTCCTTTCTTAGACCCAACCTGCCCTTTGGCACCTTCCTCCTCCAGAATCCCTTTACCAGGATCTGCAACAAAATAAGATATTTAATTAAACGGAATAGTAAGTAAGTGTGTGTATATTTGAATACAAAAATTCAATAATTAATAAGTTACAAGAAGTTTTGCAAATACACTTCAGAAGCTTGGGCAATCCCATCAGCTGAGTGTGTCTTTTACAAATTACATTAAATTATTTAAGCATATAGTGACGGCAATAAAAAATCCAACAAATTATTACAAATAATAAATAAATGTGTGTAAAATTAATTTGTAGAAGTATACAGAAATAGAAAACAAAATTAAACAAATTAAACTGATAAAAATAAAAATGTAAAAATTAAATACCTTAAAGTATTACAGCATAAAGTAACAATAAATGAAAGAATAATAAAAAAGCAAATAAACTCTAAAATATAAATAAACTCTAACAAATTACCTATAATAAAAAGTGTGCATAAATTAATACTTTATACTATTAAATATAAATAGTAATGATACGAAAATATAAAAATCCAACAAGCAACACATAATAAATATGATAATGAAAAAAAAAAAAATGTGTAATATAAGTTGATATGAAAAAATTATATTGTGTGAAAAAAATCACCCTCTCTGGACTTATACCAGATCAAGAAGATCAGATATAGGGCTTATCAGAGACAAGCGTGCTCTCATACCGCCATTCTTGCTTGGCTGGCAAAATACGTTAGTAATGTGATACCGTGTTTTTGCACACTGCCACTGCAATAAGATACACAATTTGTTAAATAAGTAGGTGGTTCATTTTAGATACAATTTCTTGATTAGTTGTGTCTTTTAAGGAAATGTTAACGCCTCAGTTTTGCGATATTTCGATGCTTCCTTGGATCATTCTCAAGCTGATTGACTAGCTGATTGCATTGTCATGGTTATTGTTGTATATAGAGGTTCTTACTGCCGTGTGTGTCTTACTACCGTGTTTTTGCACACTGCCACTGCAATAAGATACACAATTTGTTAAATAAGTAGGTGGTTCATTTTAGATACAATTTCTTGATTAGTTGTGTCTTTTAAGGAAATGTTAACGCCTCAGTTTTGCGATATTTCGATGCTTCCTTGGATCATTCTCAAGCTGATTGACTAGCTGATTGCATTGTCATGGTTATTGTTGTATATAGAGGTTCTTACTGCCGTGTGTGTCTTACTACCGTGTTTTTGCACACTGCCACTGCAATAAGATACACAATTTGTTAAATAAGTAGGTGGTTCATTTTAGATACAATTTCTTGATTAGTTGTGTCTTTTAAGGAAATGTTAACGCCTCAGTTTTGCGATATTTCGATGCTTCCTTGGATCATTCTCAAGCTGATTGACTAGCTGATTGCATTGTCATGGTTATTGTTGTATATAGAGGTTCTNAATAATAATTACAATACAATCTAATCAAAAGAAATAATGTCAACACCTGCTAATAACATGGTTAGTTTGGATGGAATTGTTTACAACTTCAGCTAATAGTTGAAATTCAGTTGCGATAAGATTTGAGTTCGGTTGGTTTACTTATTCACGCTGTTATCAGCATAGTTGGCCTTTTTAGATAAGTTCTCGACCTGTTCAAGTTACACGGAACAAGACTTGTAAAGTGTCAACCAAACAATGAGGGCGGTACTTCATTACTTAGCTTCTATCAGCCTGCTCTAGTTTTTTTAATTTACTATTTTTATTTCGCACAAAATAAACGTAATTATACAAAGTATAATTTTTAATTGGTTAATGTATTTCTAGTTATTGCGTATCATAAGGATTAGAATGATGTATGTTTTATTGATAATTATAATAAATAACATTGAATAACAACACTATAGACGGATTGATGTAGAAATAAGTTCACAATTTTTGCTACCGAGCTTACCGAAGGTAACAAGAGCTATGTGATCTTTTTAAAGAACGAAAATATTTTATGTCTCCGATTTCAAAAATTCATAGACAGACAGGCCCCGATTTACCAATGGGCAGACTGGGCAATTGCCCAGGGCGGCAATTTCTGGGGGGCGGAAAATTATCGGACAATTTTATTTTTATTATTTCCAGAACAACTATAAAAAAAAACCAAACAACACAACTAACTGGCGTAGGCCACGCATTTTTCCGAAGTTGTTACTGATATTTCTAAGAAAAAATTAAGAAAGAGGTCTATGCAGTTATGTTAACTCAAAGTTTTCAAGAAAAGTATAGAAAACCATTATATTAACAGGCAATTTATTCACTTAGACCTAAGTGAATAAATACTATAATTCATTTCATCAAAAATTTGACTTTTTCCATGTATTTTCAAATTGTTAATGTTCATTTCGTACACGAACTGTGGACTAATCTAAAGGTAATATTTTTAATTTTCATATCAAAGTATCTATTTCGTGTGATTTCTCTTTGATAATAAAAGTTATGACTATTTTAATCCACGTGTTTATTTATTAAAAACAAATTGATTTTACACATTTTTATAAAGTAGTCTTGCAAACTGGTACCTTTACAATTATGTTCATGTATGTTAGCAGAAGAAATATAGGATTAATAATTTTTTATCTACAGTAGGTACACGTCATTTCAGGTAAATACCTAATACATAAAACGTCATTTTTACAACTGTAATACATGGTATCAGCCCACATTGGTTAACCCTAAAATACTATTCAGGAATCACAAATATCATAGTCCTTTTTGAGGGGAGGGGGGCGGTTGCAAAAGGTTTTACCCAGGGCGCATCTTACCCTAAATTTGGGCCTGCCTGCAAATGCAATATCATAGCTATGCTATACTTACCTCGTCGTTTTCGGGGACTTGGTATTCTAAGGAGTACCTGGGAAGCACCCCTACAGCATCTGAGCATCACCCAAAAACTGCATGCTGTCACTGACTCTCCATTTCAAGATATATTCAACTTTGAAAAAGACTTAAGAATGTTTAAAACAGTTAGATGTAACAGTGCAGTCAACTGATTAATTGAAAGTGGGAGAAGTACGACAGGAATTACGTGAAAGAGTTTTACCGAATAGACAAAATATAAGTGGCAAGGTGTCCAGCACGTTAAAGATTACTCTCTTGGTAACAAAATATTTGTCTGAAAGAAAAGTTCTAACTGGATCTGAGAAGAGTAACTCTATAAAATTTAATACGAATTGCGCTCCTCTGAGAGGAGTTCCTGGAAATGGCAACCAGTCTTCAGGAGATGTCGGCCTCCTCTGTCGCAAATGCGGCAGAGAGAATGAAACTCTAGCAATTGTGCTGGAAAAATGCCCTCATAACATGCATCTGGATCTGAGTGAACTAACTCTATAAAGTTTTATACGAATTACGCTCCTGGAAATGGCAACCAGTCTTCAGGAGATGTCGGGCGCATCTGTCGCAAAAGCGGTAGAGAGAAAAAAACAAACAGAAAATTTGCTGGGAAAATACCCACATAGCATGCGGTGATGGTCGCCATCACAACGTTAAGCACAGGATCTCCTTAAAAGGAAAGAATTATATTTGCTACGACGAGGTGTGTGAAATAGATTTAGAAGGTTCTCCAAGATACTCCGACATTATCCATTCCATCCAGATAACAAAACTGCTATGATCAGGAACATAGACCCTGCAGTAAGGTATGAAAATAAAAATCCGGACCAAGCTGTAATAGTTCATCAGGAGAAAATAAGCATACATAAGAAGAATACTATAAGGAAAAGTTTCGAGAATCCTACTTAGATAGAAATTTCCAAGATCACGGACTTAGGAGCTAGAGGCACAGTTATCAATGAAAACCAAACTATTTTACACATCGGCACCGATCGAAATTTTTTAAGACTCCTAGCTGAAAATACAATTTTAGATTCTCTATATAGGTATTATAAATAACCATATCTACTAATTCATTTGTAAATAGGATAAACATTTTATTTGTATCGTATATTATTAGTGTTATAAGTATGTTTTAAATATCTGTTTTTAAATATTGCTATTATTTCATTAACTGTATGAATGTATTTTATTTTATTATATTTAACATTTGTCACTTGATTGATAAGTAAGCTGTTTTATAGCAATCCTTTAATGAAGAACAGCTTCACTTCGCATTATTTTAAATAAAGTTTTTCTCTAGCAAAAAAATCATCTGTTCCTGATAAATAAAAAGAGGTAAGAGTATTTAGAACGGTTGTTTATTAGTTGGCAGTTGCCTAACGCTGAGTCAAAAGTTATTTGAATAGCTATTAAACAAGGTGTAACCAACCTAAAATCATTTGCATCATTATGTAATCTCATAACTATTCACTAGTAATTACTATAATAAAAACGGATAATATAGGAATACATTTTTATCCATTTTGTTAAGCTTTAGCTGTATATTTTTATTTTTCTGTTTATACTTACAAATTAAACAAGTCCTATTAAATCATTTTTTTAGTACATTTGAGAGCAGTTTATTCTTAAAACAAACAACCGAGTGTTTATTAAAGCGTTTAATAAATTACTGTTATGATTTTTATAGCATCTATAACATTACCTATACTATACTACCTTCGATATATATATATATATCTGNAATGACCCTATGTGATGTCGAAGCGGCATTCGAAAGAAATATTACACTAGATTTATGGGTTCAATTAAAAATAGTTTTTAAGTATCGTCAAGAAAATTTTGTACTTTTTAACTTAAAACAAACGAAAGAAGAATTGCTTTTTCTTCGGGTCAGTAAGAGACATTTTAATGAACTAGCGAATGAGCACCAACTAGAAAAAAACATCAAAAAATTATTAAATTATATTTATCTATATATATATATTAAAGTTTTGTCTGTAAATTGGTCAGAATTGAACAATTTTTGGATAATTTTTCATTTCATACATTCCGAAAGCCGAATCAGGCCTTAACTTTTATCGCGTATTTATGTGAGTGTGTCAGTCCGACTTTATAGCCGTAAAACTGGCTGAACGAAATCGATTAATTTTTTTTCAGAGGTTAGCGCAAACATGTTGCGCATGTTGTAGGATTGGTTTTATCGGGAAACATTGAGTTAAACCAAAGTTTATTAACAATGACTCGCTCTAATTCTTCTAGTTGCCTATAATTGAGACTCGCGGTTTTTTTTGCGTTCCGTCGGAAATTGGCCCAAACCGACTAGAAAAATCCTAAAAGTTAAAAGAAATTTTCTTAAACAGATTAAAGATGATGGACGAACCTTGTTTAATTTATTTTTATAGATTATTTTTATTAGATTTTATTTTTTAATTACTCTAAAGTTATAGGTTTATTAAGGCTATAAGATACTCTTATCGAAAAGCAGATTGAACAGCTAACATTTTAAAAGATCTACAACTTTTGGTCTTATGACTTTTTCTCGTAACTCCATCAATTCTACCTTAAATAGAGCTAAATTTGATATTTTTCTTTGAGCTCTTATGGCGTCCGCAATTGTTGACCGATTCAATTTCTGATTGGAGTGCTTAAACCTCACACTATTGCTCTTTAAATCGAGTATTTATTATTTTTTTAATTTTTTCCTAGAACTAAAGTCATTAAATATTTACTGATGCAACTGCCGTATTAAGAAAAGGGAGTAGTAATTTAATTTAGCAGTGGTTGATGATTGTTCAATGACTTCCTAGTCTAATTGGTTTTGACTAAGTTTATTTTCTCATGTATTATATCTTTTTTTAGCATTGTTATTTATTACTATATTACTTGAATTCGATTGGCTGTTTTGTTTTTTTATATAGACTCCAACCAACGATTTGGAGAGTATTATATTGCTAGAACGGCTTTGGAAAAAAAAACTATTTCATTTCAATTTCATTGTTAATCCTACATGATAATAAGAAGCATACCCACAAATACTTAGCATGAGTCCCAACATCAAGTCAAGATAATAATTCACATACCAAATGCAATTTTTTTATTTCAGCGTAATAAAAAAACCTACATATAGCCCATGGCAACGGCCTTTAATTTTACATTTAGAAAAAAAAAAAGTGATATTAAGTAAATTAATTTAGATAAGTTAATTATATCTATTTGAACACCAACAAATCAAAACAAACATTATATATATTTATTGGAATAAATAATGTTGCCTTATCTTAGCGATAAAAAATAATTTCGAGGTGAGTCATGAGTCATCGCCGTCTATGGGACACTTGATTATACATATAAATGATGACCCCCATCTTTACTCTAAACCCTATTTATTAAAGTTGTTTATGGCGTAAATGAAAGCTGTATTTTGAATGTTAGGGTTAGTGCACGGTTTCGCAAGTATCCTTATGACCGAATTGGTATATAAACGTCCGCCATCTTGAATTCGAGATGGCGGATTTTAAAATGATTTCTTAGCGAGCAAACATCTTCGGCATTCATTTTTTTGACTTTCACAAAAGTATTTATCATTACTTGAAGTCATCGCGCCAACGCCAAAAATAAATACATGTATAATTACGTGTAAAATACATGTCTAATACGTGTAATACATGTATAATTGTCCGTGTAAATACATTAATCATTTCGTCATTGTTGATTTATTTAAATAATATTACATAATATAACAGTTATTCATTAGGTCCAGCTAATTTTATAAGTAAAGCAATTAAAACAACCGAATTATTTCAATTTTTTAACATAATAGTTCAGATCATGTCTCTATCAATCAAATTTATTTAATAGCTTATAAACGTATAATTTAACGACTAGCTTTCAAACTAAATATACCGTTCAGAACAAATATATTATATCGTAAGATATTTATTTATAAGTTAAGAAGGAAAATGAAATACTGCTAAAGACATTTTAATCGACACAGATATTTAAATACTTATTGTAATTGTAAAACAATTTATTCTTCTACTTCTAGAGTATTAATTTAGACTATTTTGCGTAAACAATTCACCATTTTACATTGTCTACATCCGTCAAAAATAAAACATAATATTATGTAGGTTTATAAAAATATATTACGCTTAATCATGCTTTTTTTTTTTTTTTTTTTTTTTTTTTTTTTTTTTAGAATATCATTTATTGATTTTATATTTGTTTTTCACCATGAGTAAAAAATGTTTCAGTGTTTCAAATGCGAATTTTAAAATCAATGTGTATCACTAGTGTACACGGATAAAACCCAACAGCGTTGTCCCACTATGGAGATAATGATTATTTGATTATAATCACCCAAGAAATGGTTTTTGATGGAAAAAGGAAGTTTTCTCCTTATGTTTGTTCTGTACCTTACCATATTTTTATGTCTTAATCTTACAAAATCAATACATATTTCCTGCATTCGCTTATCCTCTTTAAAGTGCCCCACTATGACTAAACTACCACCATCTTTATTAGAAGGGATAGATGTTATAATAAGAAGAAGTAAGTACTAAAGCAATAGTTGGGCTATCTGCAAACTGGCCCCGATTTATCAATAGGCAGACTGGGCAATTGCCCAGGGCGGAAATTTCTTGGGGCGGAAAATTTTCGGATACTTTTTTTTTATTATTATTTCCAGAACAAAGGTAAAAAANGTTTCAGTTTCAAAAGTTAATATCTAATAGTACAGTTTCAGTTTCAAAAGTTAATATCTAATAGTACAGTTTCAGTTTCAAAAGTTAATATCTATTAGTACAGTTTCAGTTTCAAAAGTTAATATCTATTAGTACAGTTTCAGTTTCAAAAGTTAATATCTAATAGTAATCATCGTTTGGTTGTACAAAATCGAATAAAGGTGACTGTTTCATAGTTATCACTTTATCCTTAACTTTATATATTTACAAAATTTATGGTTACAGTATTATTAAAGTAGGAAAAATATTTTAAAAAAACCTACAACAAACTAACAAGTGGTAAAATGTTTAAAATCTATTAAATACTAACTTAAATGAGTTAATCTAGTTTAAACTACAAACTAAACATCATAAATTATGCTTCTAGTTCATGATAGTCTGTGACCTAAAGTTTTATGATGAGCCAAATGCCAAATAAGAATTGAGGTTAATATGCAAGGTAAGTTCAGTTACTAAAAAATTTTCGCTTTATATACATTATTTAAAAAAGATTTAGCTAGTTTAACAATGACGTCTTCAATCATCTTTACTTTTGAGATGTGAAGTTATTTAAGGATTTGTCTTATTATGAACATTTTTGATAGCTTAGTGAAAAAAAACGAGGAATGAAAACGGTAATTGAAAGAACAATAGTACATAACACGTCTAGTGCGAAAAGTAGCATTTTGCGAGTGTGGAGTCCACCCGAGCGACAGCGAGGGTAGTAAAACCACACGAGCAAAGTAAAATGTAGTTTTTGCACGAGTTGCGTACCGTACTTTATCTACGATTGTGGATTTTAGTAATAAATACAGAAAAGAATATTGAATATTTAATAAACTTCCTGTATGTAATTTCGTATTTCTTATGATAAAGATGACATTAATTCATTAGTTGTATTTTGTGCCGAATTAATTATTTCGGGAACCTTATTATTCTCCTCATTTTCGTCATAATCACTTAAATCACTCATTATTTTTCACTAAAAACTCGATATAAACAGTTACGTCAATTAAACAAACAGCAAATTAGTTTTGTTAAATGTAAACAATCTCGCTAATAACGCCTTAACGCTCAGGTGAAAAATCTTCTTCTTTACCGCACTAGGGCGGAAAAAAAGAGGAATTATGAAACGCGCATGCGCAATGAATACAAGTACGTAAAGAATCCCATTCTGTACGCATCTAAACAGAAATACAATGTTTATATTTCGTAATCAATCGAAGATAAATATTATTACCTATTTACCATTAATATACATGAATTATCCACTGTTAGTTAAATTATTTATGTATTACCCCCTCCCTATTTGGAGCAAGCATTTATTTATCCTAACTCGACTCCATCTATTGAATGACCTTAATAGAGGATTTGCAATTAAGAAATCGGATGACGTTTTTGATGGAGTCAAGTCTGATAGAAACAATTCCGACGAGAAAAGTGGTTATAACGTCGACACTACAAGTTATTAGTGGCGAAGATAAAAAAATAAAATGACCACGTAAGAAATTTCTTTTCGAGTAATCGAGTTTAGCATTGAATAATTTGAATCGAGATTATCGGACGAGATCGATCGGCAAATAAGCGAGATAGCCGACTCTTAAACTATTAATTAAGCAGGTCCACTATCGACGTATTAGAAACCCGACGACTGACTGTTTTGATCCGGAGCCGAGGCGTAGTCTTGCCCGTGCCGGAGAGGGAATATCTTAAGGCGTCAAAGAAGTGCCGAAATCCGGTTTGTCTCGCAGCGATCTTTAATTATCCCTCTCTCACAGATATTATCCTTGTGCGCCGATATATCCTGGTTCGGTGTAAAGAAATGGGATAACTAAACACTTCCCCCCCAATATACTTATTGATAAACACTCTCGGGATTAATTATTGGAAATTAGGAGTTAAGGATCGCCTCCGCTGTCGAGGAAACACCGGCCATTGTTTTTATATTTACCGTCGTAAACAAGTTTATTCAAAACCCATTTACTTTTAGCGTCTTATAAAGTGATAAAAAAATCTGACGGTTTCACGGTCATTGTATTTACTCTCCAGTATGCAAAATTCGATTTGTTTATAAAATGAATAAAGGAATGATAATAAAAAGTTAAATATATGAACAGTTAAAAAAAAAAAAAAAAAAAAAAAAAAAAAAAAAAAAAAAAAAAAAAAAAAAAAAAA
>KZ651042.1:693911-708724 GCA_001010745.2 Gerris buenoi
AAAAAAAAAAAAAAAAAAAAAAAAAAAAAAAAAAAAAAAAAAAAAAAAAAAAAAAAAAAAATGTAGTCTTATTATTTATTCATTTGTAATTTTGACGGAGATTTTGTGGTATTTAGATAATATCATTACTGAATAAATAAATAATAAACACATATCTAATCCGGTTTTAACACTTTAGTGTTAAACTAAAGTCAAAACCGGTATTAAATAGTTGAATATATTCTTTGGTCAGACAATGTACTGATAAATCTTTAGAAGTGCGTTTATTATTTATTTATTTATTTATTCAGTTATAATACTATAATGTTATTTACTATTCAAAATATGCAAAATAATAAATTATACATTTTATTTGACACTTCTTTTTAAATATATACGTTACAAAATTTGTTATAATGGTTCATACTGATATTTCTATAATACTAGTTACTGAAAAATATTATAAACTAGCTGGTCTCGGCTGGCCTACGGGTAGCCTGCGACCTTCCAGCTGCCATAATTGAACAAAAGGAACAGGGTTATTGGAGCAGGATTACCAGGTTGTACTTAAATGCATACGTTTGGGGTTCGATTCCTCGCCGTGACGCTCTGATTTATATGGCTCACTATTGATCACATCATAATCGCTTCGGTGGTACAATGTACAAATGTATGATGTGTGAAGTGGCTGGAATTCTCTACCGCGGGGCGTAAAATGGGCCTAAAAGATGGCCCAATTGCAAGGTTCGAACAAATGGTTCGTCCTACCCGTTCTAGTAGGAAGTACTAGACTACTACTACTATATGCATAAGTTAATTCTTTGTCTCATGATAAACATAATTTAATATATATTAATGTTAAAAAATTGTTTATTGTGTCAAAATACTTCTTCAATATGATAATATTGCTGAATTCCCGAGCCTTAGAAGTAGGTCTGGGCTCAATCTTCTTTTTTTTAAGAAATATCTATTAAAATAAATTTTATTTTAGTGTTTTAAAGAAGTGGTGATAAATATTGTGAGGGTTCTTGGTATCAATAAAAGTATTCGGTCTCCATCTTTAATCTAAATGTCCGATTTCTGATTGGAAAATTTTTTGAATGAAGATGCTTTTATCGTAAAAGGAAGCTAAATTCCAAAATTTAAGGTTTTTGTACAATTGGTTCCGGAAATATCGTCATATCAAATTGTGCATTTATGGGGTAATAGTATATTATGTTACAAGGCTGTGAAGTGAGTTTCTTTTTTACCGCGGCAATTACATTAACAAAAGGAAATATTGCCAAGGTAAAGAAAAAACACTTCACAGTCGTGTAACATATGCTATTTTTTCTGAAGTAGCAGACAATGAAAAAACATTAAATATTAATAATCAATATAATAATAATAAATATTAGTTCAAACTTAAGATTTAAAAAAAAGAAACCTTAAAAAGAGGTTACACTATAAGAAAAGATAAATAAAACGCATTGACATCTAGCGGAATTCAATCGTACTAAGAAGCCTATCCACTAAGATTGCAGCGCTAATACGGAAGTTTTGATAACTGCTGGCAGTAAAGAAAACATTTTTTTCGTCCTAGGACGTAAACATTTTTTTCTTTACTGCCAGGAGTAATGAAAAGATTTTTTAAGTCCACGAAATGAAAAAATTGATTTTAGCTTTGTTTTTTAGGGCTCTAAAGTTACTATTTCACAGCCTACCTCGGAAAAAATTATTTTTCTTCATAAGAGAGACTAGGTGTCATATACCTAGGGGAAAGTGCACCTCCATGTAAATTATCAGGTCTCTACGAATTATTGTCTGGGAATAATGAGTAAGTGCGGGTGAGAGGTATTCGGCTTTTATACATAAAGATTGATTTATAGTAACAGTCCTATAGAAGAATATAGTAACGGGACACTTCTGAACAAGTAATTTACTTTTTTTAGTTATTGGCAACCTGGCCTTTTGAAATAATCATGTATTAATTGAGCTGAGCGATGCGAAGTTCTTATACTACACTTTGAATTTGGTTGGACACATACTCCTCCTAAACTGCTGAACTGATCCACATAAAATTTGATATCGTCATACTGACCAACCACAGGAAGGTATTAATCTGAAGTGGTCCAAATTGGTGCGCAGAGGTACGAGGTACAAAAGTTAAAATAGTATATGCCCTTCATGATGCATGTCGTTGGAAAGCTCTTTAAGAGTACAGTTATTGGTGTTATGTTCACTTTTGCCATAATTTTAATTTAAGAGGGGGGTAAAATAGAACAACAGGAAAAAAATGCTTTAATAAAAAATATAAATATGACTAATTTTGATCCGATTTCAGCTGTTTATAAATAAAAATGCATGTTAATTTTTATATATTTTAAATAAAAAAGAAAATGCGTTTTATGTCAATTTCAAAGTTGTTTTGGAGTTATGGTTAGTGGGAATTGTAAACTTGGAATTGTAAAACACATTTACCACCATGCTTAGGAACATTTTTATGGGGAATTTGAGCTGTCCTGAAAAATTCACAAAACACAGTTTCCCAATTCCACAAGAGAGGGGTTAATATTAGAACCTTCAAAGTAAAACAAATTGAAATGTCAAAAATTCCAATGTAAAAAATGGTAATTTGCTTCTTTAAAAAAAAATGTAAATTTTAAACCAATAAAAACAATTAACATATTATATAAATCTAAAAACTAGTAACACAAACTGGGGTGCTTATTCCCCGCAGCACACGATGATGGCACAGGGGCAGGCACTGTCGCAGGCTCCTGGCGTTCATCCTTGTAACTGCGGGGTGAACTCAGTTTCAACGGCCTATTCCTCTACTAATAACGACCAGGGGAATCAACAAGCCTGTAGCCTTGTTGATAATAAGAAGCCTAAGAGTAAGCTAACCGCAGAAGGGGAAGGAGACCAAAGCTATTCCTCTGCTGTTAAGGGAGCTAGTACCTCTCAGGGGATGCATTCCCGAAAGTCTAAATTCCCTAAGCTTCAGGGAAAGAAAGTAGACAGGAGCCAGCCGAAAGCTCATTTCAAAGCTGTCAAAAAATTGACAAAGCGAATGAGTNAGTAGTTAGGGCTAAAATAAATTAGTTCTTTTTTTCACACAGAATATAACTAAAGTTATATAAATTATCCGATATTTGAGTGTATGATACTAATATGTAGAATTGAAGGCTTATAGAACAAAGGCCTATAACCGATGAGGCTATTTTAATTATAAAAGAGCATTATTTTTAATTTAAAACCTTGTTTTATTAGTATAGTTATAGGATGTAGAGTAGATAATTTATCGTCGAGGAGGTAAGTTAGTGAATATTAATTGGTATTATTATAGCCGACAGCTCGGTTTGGTTTATCATCTAAAGGAGCCGAATCTCACCTTCAGCCTCCTACATCCTTTTCTCGGTTAAACTTTAAACATGCTGTTTGTCGTTTACCTCGTTTCTATATCACCATTCCTTATACGCTTTCAAAAGAAAACCGAGTATAGTTGTTTTAATAAGCACTTTTAATTACGGGTTATTAATTCAGAATAAGGTAATCATATGTTTTCTGAACAAAGAAACACACCAAAACAATAATAAAAATGTTTCACTCATACGGAGATTAAAGAATTAAAAAAACAACTGAATATTGTTTAAAACAAACATGCACATAAAGAAACGTTTGACAGTATAAATGTTTAACTAATTTATAGCAGATGATAAATGTTCAATTCGTCCTCATTATTAACACCAAATCTTTTTAATTTGCCATATAAATATTATATAGAGACAATATTGTCATAGATGACCCTTTTTAACATGCTTTAATGTTCTCCGAGTCCAATAAAAGTTAAATTTAATCTATTTTAATGCTAATGCTAAAGAAACGAATATGAAAGATCAACTTTTCATTATATGTATTTGTTGGGTGTAATATAATACACATGGCTAAATTTAGCAATAGCAGCTTAGTTAGAAATGGCAAAATCATTTTCGTAATATGCAGAATTCTAATAGTTTTCGTGTTTATTCTATTGTTTACTTTACTTACTAATTTTTTTAAAGGATAAGTTGCATTGTACACTGTACTCTAACAAAAATGCTATCTTTGTTAGTTTACTTAATTATTTTTTTACTACGTTTTTATTAACTTGGTTTCTTGTTTGTTTGTTTGTCCGGTACAAATCTTGCAATCGATTTTTAACTGACATCCCGAGTAGCTGGATATTTGAAACTTTCAGAACAGCTCAGAACACGATGACAATGCATTATTTTAATACTTTTAATAATTTTTCAGCAGAATTTAATTAGTTTTCAGCAAGTTTGATGTATGGAAAGTTAGTTCGGGAAAAATCCGCAAGTTATTTTATTTGTTTTGTCACATCCAATTATTTTGGCAATCTTCATTTTGACGGGTTTCAAATTTGTGTTTTTTTATTAGAGGTAAACATTGAATGACAGCGAAAAAGGAAAAGTAAACAAATTAATTAATTAAGTGACGTGTGACAACCAGATTTAAATTCGGAACTATTTTTTTTTTTCACTAACATTATATTATATAACAATGAAAAATATATATTAACCATTTCATATATGATTCAACAGAACATTTGAAAACGTAGTATATAAAATAGTTATTTATGCACCTAGGGAGTAAAGTAATCCATTATTCCCTGAGCGAAAAAGTTGATTCTTGAGGTGAAGCCGAAGGAATCATGTCCCTAAATCCCGAGGCGAAGCCGAGGGAATTAGACTTTTTAATTCCCGAGACGTAGCCAAGGGAATAACGCTAATTAGCTCCCGAGGCGAAGCCAAGGGAGATAATTATCGCGAAGGGAATAATGGCACTTTACTCACGAGGTACATACAATATTTTATCTCCTGTAGGAAGTAAATACATATTTTCGTTCATTGCACAGTTTTTATTTATTATTTTAATAAATAACAATAATTATTAGCACTTTTAATAGCAGATATAAGAGATTCAGTATTAAAAACAAATAAGAACTGGAATTAAACTCAAATAGAAGGTTACTTAGATGCAGGTTATAAACATAGATAAACATGGTCGTAAAAGCAGTGACGCCAACCTGATTTCAACATCTTCATTACATTAACCATTCATTTTCTACTATTTATAAAATAATTACTACTTTTTCGCCCTGTTTTACTTTTTCGCCCTACTTTTTACTTTTTCTCCCTACTTTTTGATTCAGGGATGAAAAGACCTGCTTTAGTCCCTTTAAACTAATTCAAAATCATAACTTTTTTACCCTACTGGAGATAAAGTTCTTTTTATCTTGAAATTAATTATTTTTTAACTCGGCAAATATACGCCAATACGCCATTTTTATTGCTTTACAATAGTAATTGTGCTTCGAATTCATTAAAGTGGAACGTAAAGTTACAAATTTGTCATATTCATGACTTATATACCAACGAATGCAACGAATATACTATTTTTGCTACCTTACAACGTTACTTTACAGCGGTAACTTTGCTCGAAGAATTCTTTAAAGTGAGGGGTAAAGTAATGAATACGTCACATTGGTTAATTGGTAAAAATGGACTTCTGAACAAATTTATTAAGGCGTTTTAAACTAGCAAGTTTAAAACTGGTTTGTATGAGCCATAATCATGTCATTATTTATATTATTACCTTGATTATCCCGCACAGCTCTGTAAATATATCTTAAAAAGATATGAGGATGAATTTAGAGATTTTATTTTAGGAATATCTTACTTTCATTATGATATTTTCCTTATACCTATATTATGACTGCCTACATTAATTCGAGTTCTATTATTATAATTGTTTTTACTCCTCATTCTTAATTTACAATCAGCTTGTAGTTTTAGTCAAAACGCAATTAAATCATGTCTGAGCATGTATCGTTTAATAAATTGATATAAATGTATTCTATTTGTTTTTTATTTATGTTAACAATAATGGTCATCACTACACTAAAAATGATTCCTATTTGTAATTTATTTACTACTATACTTGGTAAACTAAAGAATCTGACATTTTCGCAATTACATACATTGCAAACCAACGAATGTGTCAGCTTCGATAGAGTTTGCCTTTGTCAAACTTGCCTCATACTTTGTAAACTAACAAATATGTCAGCTTATGTAGAGTTTGCCTTTATTAAACTTGCTTCCTACTTTGTAAACTAACAAATGTGTCAGCTTATATAGAGTTTGCCTTTATCAAACTTGCTTCCTACTTTGTAAACTAACAAATGCGTCAGCTTATATATAGAGTTTGCCTTTATCAAACTTGCTTCCTACTTTGTAAACTAACAAATGCGTCAGCTTATATATAGAGTTTGCCTTTATCAAACTTGCTTCCTACTTTGTAAACTAACAAATGTGTCAGCTTATGTAGAGTTTGCCTTTATCAAACTTGCTTCCTACTTTGTAAACTAACAAATTTGTCAGCTTATGTATAGAGTTTGCCTTTATCAAACTTGTTTCCTACTTTGTAAACTAACAAATGTGTCAGCTTATGTAGAGTTTGCCTTTATCAAACTTGCTTCCTACTTTGTAAACTAACAAATGGGTCAGCTTATGTAGAGTTTGCCTTTATCAAACTTGCTTCCTACTTTGTAAACTAACAAATATGTCAGCTTATGTAGAGTTTGCCTTTATCAAACTTGCTTCCTCCTTTGTAAACTAACAAATGTGTCAGCTTATGTAAAGTTTGTCTTTATCAACTTTGCTTCCTACTTTGTAAACCAACAAATGTGTCAAATTCCATATAACCTTTATTAATAGGCTTGTTGGATGTTAGGGTGTGTAATCTTGAGGTATTCACACCTTAAGATCCATTTAGCATATTAATATTTCATTACAAGGGTGCTGACAACGAATTTTACTATAATTATCCTTGCATTGTAAATATTTGCTTCCTATATTGTAAACTAACGAATGTGTCAGATTCTTTAGTTTACAATGACGATGAAGAACCACAGTAACGAATATGCCGGATTCGTTAGTTTGCATTGTCAATTTTTTCGTTTCTACCAATCATCCAACGAATGTTGATATTCGTTAATTTACTCTAAAAAATGAAAACAACGAATAAAAATGTACATACGTTGTAAATATACGAATATGGCATTTCTGCAAATCTATATATTATTTAAATAAAATTAATCTATAATTTAAAACTGACTAACTTTGACATAAAATACAAAATATGAAAAAAATATGAAAGAGCCTATTTTATCTAGAACATTTTTTACGTTATTTCGCACTCCTGAAATGTAGGATTTTCCTATTCATGAGTTAAGGTTTAGCAACTAACTGGTTAGCGACGCTTCCGACTTAATAAACGAAAAATTAAGGCCTGTTATTCACCAATAACAGGTTATTTACAACGTTTTAATTACTTTTCCCACACCTCTTAATACGTAATGATTTTTAAATATACATACCTCTCAAGAAAACATAATTTTAGGGCAGATTCCAAGACGTGGATTCAGATAAATCTTTGTCAATACCACTCATTTTAGACGGATCAGCAAAATTTCACATACCTTTGGAATTATTACTGTGACTGTTAGTAATTTAATGTTTCATCACCATTGGGACTGGATCAGTCTGTCAATCGAACAAGTTTAATAGGCTGAAAATTTTACCTTATTAAATAAATACCGACGGATTTATCGTATTATACTGGTTTAATTTTGTTTAGAAAAATAAAGTATTAAGTAGGACTGGTGTTTCCTGCTCTTGTGGGTACTTTTCTAAGAAGAAGCTATTAAAATTTGTAACGGAAGCTCTTTCCTACCGGAGTGTAAAATTATTTTATTTGTTTAGGCCGTAATCTTATCGAACACGTAAAGACACCGAATAGTCAAAACCGTCGTAATAATAGGACTCTAAAAAATATTAAATTTGTATATTAATATTTTTTGTAGAGGTCAGGCTATAAAGATTTGTCAAGGTAAGAATGAATAACTCCGGAGGACCGCAGGCCGAGAAAACTTCTTCCAGATCCAATAACTACCTGGCATTTACTAACCGGCAGCTCGCCTTTGATCATCCTTCTCCGAGCCGATTGCTCTGGGGGCTGAGCTAACCTTACATTACAGAACCTTACCCACACGCCCTGAGAGTTTAACTCGCTCCGCAGGTAAACAGTAAGACGGGACCGGGATCGGGCACTGAGTGCTGTCTGTCCGTATGTAACGCCTACCTCTCACACCTCCCGACAACAACACCTTCCAAACACACGTGAAAACACACGTGCAAATACCACACACCACAACGCCTGCCGACAAACCCCGTCCACTTGACTTCTCAGGTAAACTGACTCGAGCATCCCCACATAAATAGTTTGTTTTCTTTCTATTCATGACTGCAACATACCGACATGAATAGCTTGTTTTTCTCTATTCATGACCGCAACATACCCACTTGTGCCATGGGCTCCTTTTACTTTATAGTTCATGGCAAAGCTGCGTAAGCAAAGACAATGACAATTTGCTTTCTACAGCCTCTCTATATACGTCTCCAAATATGCAAGCCACTTACCTTGTTTGCTAAATGTTACTCTATACTACCATCTCTCTCTAATCAGAACAGGGTCTATCTAAAAAATAAAATCGCTACCCTGTGAATGCTACACTTAACCTTTTTACAATTGATCTATCTTTCACTTTGTGGAAGCAGCAATCTAATAAAAGCAAATTAAAATAAGAAGAATGTTACCTTTACAAAGGGCTAAAATTATGCAAGAATGGTGTACTATTTAATTACATGTTAAATAAAATTTAATCGGCAATATCCACCGGATTACTGTCAAAAACTAATAGCATCGTATATTCATCTGACAAAATCTTGAAACATACCGGCAAACACCCCAAAATAAATATAAACATACCATCCGTGAATCCGGTTAAAAAAATAATAATAAGACCAAAATACATATAATAAATAGAACATTGTAACTATGTATAAAGAATAAAGTGGACAAAACTAACAAAGATAAGTGTAAAACAAAGATAGTGTAAACATTTCGTTTCCATTAAAAGAAAAGTAGTCGGCATCAACACTAAATTTATGCTAGAATATTTTGCAATCAAAAATTATTTTTGCAGCATTATAGACGAAAGGAAGTAATTAGGGACTAGTGCGGATATCGCTGTCGCCACTTTTTTAGGAATAAAATCAATTATGTTTAGGGAATAATTTAGGTGTAATAACGACTGTGGATAACGCTGACACCTCTTTTCTAAGAATGAAATTAATTATGTAGGGGAATAATTTGAAACAAGTGTGGATAACGCTGACACCTCTTCTCTAAGAATTAAATCAATTAGGCAGGGAAATAATTTAGAGCAAGTGTGGATAACGCTGACACCTCTTGTCTAAGAATGAAATCAATTAGGCAGGGAAATAATTTGGAACAAGTGTGGATAACGCTGACACCTCTTTCCTAAGAATAAAATCAATTATGTAAGGAGATAATTAAGAACAAGTGTGGATTACATTGACACCTCTTCTCTAAAATAAAATCAATTATGTAGGAGAATAATTTGGAGCAAGTGTAGATAACGCTAACACCTCTTTCCTAAGAATTAAATCAATTATGTAAGGAGATAATTAAGAACAAGTGTGGATTACATTGACACCTCTTCTCTAAAATAAAATCAATTATGTAGGAGAATAATTTGGAGCAAGTGTAGATAACGCTAACACCTCTTTCCTAAGAATAAAATCAATTATGTAAGCAGATAATTAAGAACAAGTGTGGATTACATTGACATCTCTTCTCTAAGAATGAAATCTATTACCTGTGTAAGGGAATAATTTCTGTGAAATGCAACCTTAAGATTTGGACTTGATTCCTATATAATCAGCTCTAATTCTCTTAAATTACACACCAGAATATACCTTCTCGGGTTTTCTCATTGGTTAATTATTCTACTATACTATTTATTTTTTATTCGCAATTGGGTTTTTTTCGCGTTTGAGTTTTAATATGATTCAAATGTAATTTTAAACCTGTTATTTCTCTTTATTATATGTTTATTTTAATATATAATTTGATTGAGTTATGGTTTGAAACGTGGACTTAAGTCGGAAACTTAAGTACTTCTTCATCAGCTTATACACTAATTTATCGCCAGTTAAAATTTGTTCATTTTAACTGTAACATGAAAACTCTTTTGGTTTGCCAAGGTGTTTTTAAACTAATGTTCTTTTGGCATAATAATGCTCACAAAACTTTAAACGGTTTAATATTTTTTTTTAAGCTTAAAAAATCTTTAACATTCAAGGACTCATATTTCTTGTTGATAATAGGACATTGATAATAATACATCTAGAAAAAATTCAGCAAACAAACCAAGTAACTAACTAAAATATATTCCAAACAGAATACATTGGCATTGTGCATGTTTTAAAAAAAAAATTGTGAAACGACTGAAAGGTGTACGTGGAAACTCCCAGTTGTTAAAATAAACGAATTAAAATTAAATCTGAAGTCGACCCTATCCACACCTGTCGGGCTTAATAATGGCTTGATCGAAGCATTGATCAATACAATGGAACTAGCAATAGAATGTCTAACTACACAAGAGAATATTTTTTACCCAAGCCTTCAACCTCAATCATTGAACAAAACAACGTGTCAACGTATCACCGCATNATTTATTTTTTTAAAAAAAATGGTCGAGAATAAAAAAAAAAGAAATGGTAAGGGGAACTCCTGTAAGGGGAAAAGGAATTTAAGAACTTAAAAAAATATAAGAGTTTTGCCGGTAAGCCTTCTTACAAAATGACTTTGTTTTTACTTTTTGCAATACTACTATTCTACATGTGTTAATGTATCCCTTACATGTAAACCTATTTGTTTTGACATCATGAAGTATTTAATGCTAGTATGATACATAATAAAATGTGATATCGCAGAAAAGGGGTTGAAGACATTAGATATAGTAATGTAAAAGATTGGCTCAGTAAATTACAGCCATTTAGTCAAAAGCTTCAATACTTATTATTTATTATATTTGGAAAGAGCGAATGAGACTGGAAATTTTAGGACCACGTCGAAAAAAAAAGATATAACAATGTCAAAAACATCTAATTATTTATTACTGAATTGCAAAAAAAAAAATATATATATATTTTTAACGTCGGTTGTTAGTTATTAGTTCAATTTATGCTATAATTATATTGTTATTTGTTTAATTATGTATATTAAGTATGAATGAGAGAGTGTGAATATGTTCTTCTTCATCAGCTTATACACTAATTTATCGCCAGTTAAAATTTGTTCATTTTAACTGTAACATGAAAACTCTTTTGGTTTGCCAAGGTGTTTTTAAACTAATGTTCTTTTGGCATAATAATGCTCACAAAACTTTAAACGGTTTAATATTTTTTTTTAAGCTTAAAAAATCTTTAACATTCAAGGACTCATATTTCTTGTTGATAATAGGACATTGATAATAATACATCTAGAAAAAATTCAGCAAACAAACCAAGTAACTAACTAAAATATATTCCAAACAGAATACATTGGCATTGTGCATGTTTTAAAAAAAAAATTGTGAAACGACTGAAAGGTGTACGTGGAAACTCCCAGTTGTTAAAATAAACGAATTAAAATTAAATCTGAAGTCGACCCTATCCACACCTGTCGGGCTTAATAATGGCTTGATCGAAGCATTGATCAATACAATGGAACTAGCAATAGAATGTCTAACTACACAAGAGAATATTTTTTACCCAAGCCTTCAACCTCAATCATTGAACAAAACAACGTGTCAACGTATCACCGCATATTAATGCAATAATATTAAAGTAACATCGTAATTTTTAACCAGAGACTTTTTATTGTTATGAATTATTAAAATTTAATTTTTAAGCAACTATTTTTGGCACTCTACATTCTTCATCCTGTTTCATCCGTATTTTTAATTTGCCACTCGCTGCCATAAGTAACTCCTCAAAAACACGGCCTTTTCTCATCTCATCTGACACTAGGTCTCCCCCCTTCTACTTGGCTACCTTCTCCAGAATCCAGAATCGTCCTCGGTTCACGCAACGTGTCCTGCCCAGTTCCACTTCCTCCCTGTCATAGTCACTCCGGTATCTTTAAAGATGAAAAGAGTAAAAACAACAAAACGGCGTTATCGACCCATGCCTTAGAAGAAAATCACACCCTAGATTTCAAAAGAGCTAAAATAATAGAAAAATAAAATATCAATACTAAAGGAAACTATTTGAAGCAGCCCTCATTTAAAACTCCCCCCAAAAGATGAATTTTAAAACGGACACAAAGGATTTAAACAAATAATTATGCTGGGATTTTTAAAAACTTTAATTATTTGCTATTCCCAACCATAGTTATTTCAAATATCTGATCTTAATTTTTTAATTCTTCAATCAACATTATTATTATATGTTAATGTTATTTAATCTTAAAATTCAGAAATCGTCATTAATTTACAATATAATTTTTATCAATTGTTAAAAAATAATTGCTTCACAGATGTAACAAATTTTTAAGGTTGTTAGTTATTAGTTCAATTTATGCTATAATTATATTGTTATTTGTTTAATTATGTATATTAAGTATGAATGAGAGAGTGTGAATATGTTTAATTTTTATTAATTGTCATTTTTAATTCATTTAAATAATATTATGTATATAAAGTAAAACAGAGACGGCACAGTAAATGATGTTAAGCAAGTAAGAGATAAATCCTAGGTTTATCTTTTATCTTATTTATTGACTGTACCTTATTTAATGAAATGTAAATAAACTATTGCCTCGTCAGTCAGCTGTTGAAGCTCGAGGACTCAACTTCATGCTGTTCCTAGGTTGACTATGTTATATTTTGACAACTTTACAGTAAAGTAGAAACTTTTAACGTTTAATTATGATAGGAAGAGGAGGCAACTAAATAAGGTTTGAGAATATCTCAAACAAGGAAAGAAATATCACCTTTTTTAAAGAATTTAACATCACTTTATTACCCCTGAAGACACCTTAAAAAATTATATGCAATGTAGATTTGTAAAGGTTCATGAATGCTTGAAATGTTGCAAATTTATCAACTGCAGTTTTCAGTAAACAGGAGAACTGTAAAAATCTATTAAACCACCTGTACCTTACTTATCTTTGAAAATTTAGATGACTGATAATAAAACTGATAACTTTTCAACCAAGTTGTTTAGTAGATGAACGGCTTTGTTATGTAGAACAGATCTAATACACGAGCATTTTCACCGCCTGATCATTGATCATTCTCCATCATACCAATTACCAACAATTTTCGTCTATTTCCTCTTCCCTTTAAATGTAAATGTAAAAAAGAAAACAAGTAATATCAAGAGCAGGTTTCTTATACCATTTGTCCCAATAAAAGCAAGCGATAAGCTAATGGTGTAAAACCGGGGTTAGGGAAGTGTCGGGATGTTAGCGATTATCCGGGCCGAAGAACGGGTCGTGTGTTTAACTCGTTACCCTTCGTTTTATTCATCTTCCTGTAATCCGTCAGATATATCTTCACCTCTGTCGATTTTCTCGGCTTTTCGTATGCTTAGCTTTTTGTTAACGCCCCGTTAAGTTTTAATATGAAAATGCAGAATAGGTGTAAGACATTTACCGTGAGTTATTATGGAAGTTAATTGATATAAGATTCTTCTGTTCATTTTTTGATAATAAAAAAAAGATAATTTTATCTAGTCGATGCTAATTATCTCCCTTAACTATATCTGACAGTGGATTTAAGAGGACTCACTTTTCCAACCTAAGCGAAAATAGTTAAAAATAAAAGCTATTACGGTTATAAGAAATGAATTACAATCCTTTATACAAGATAAAAATTCAATGTGATGTGTGTATAAATGTTTATATATACTTTTAGTCGATCGGTGGATAAACACTTACCTTAAACCTTACACTTACCTGCTAAAGTCAAAAGTGGTTTTAAGATCATTTCCGGAAACTTGTGTGTTCTACGGTAATATAGTGTTAGATCCTGCCTAAAATGATGTAAGAAATGAAATGTACATTTGATGTACAAAAGATGTAGAATCCACGTCAATTCTCTTTAGCTTTTAGTCCTAGCGAAATTAACTACACTTGAAAGATACACAATTTCATTATTAACACAAGCTAACCGATGATTAAGACCGATTTTAATTCCTCCTTAACAAACAATTTAGACGGGTTTTACTCGGTTTCAAGCCTTAATGGTAAAGATTACTATTGTTTCGTCTGAGAGAGTTATAGCGAGTGAGTGGCAAGAAAAACACACGTCTCTAATAACAGTTCTAACCATACTCTATAATCTCTTCTTCCCACTCAACCGCCGCTCTTTTCTAATCAAATCATTTCTCTCCATCTACTTCTTTTATTTTTTATGTCGCTTTGTCATTCAAGGGTTCAAGTAAAAGATCCGGAAAATCGAAACAAAAAAACGTATTTCCGCAGATCAGGTCTGAATATCCACCAAAACATGGTCATGAATCAATCATCAATGAATCACACCATCAATCACCGTGTCAATGACCATGTCACTATGGATCAAACATCAACATGGATCTCACATGGACCGTGCTTTCAGTTCGCCTTCGGTTTTCGCTCACTACTTTGTTGTATGCTAAGCTACTACTTGCAACTAATTGGTAGCGCAGAAGTATCCAGTGAACAACGCATATGATGTAAGGAGTGGTTGTCGAAAAAGAGCACATTACGTTAAACAGAGTTGGAGCTTCAACCTGAACATTGACACAGTTACTAAACTTTTTGATACTACTAACTGTTACTTTTGGGGTACACAACTACATAAATTATAATGTTATTAGTGTTACTGGTATTTTTTTTTT
>KZ651042.1:715870-759496 GCA_001010745.2 Gerris buenoi
CTCGGCTGATTGTAGTGAGATGCACTTCTAGTCGACAACCAACCTTTTGAGAAAAGCCTTTCTTAACCCATCACTACGGGTTTAATCGCTTCCTCTATAGTTAAATTTGGAGGTGTATTCATGCTGACACATAAAAACAACTGTATTAATGTAATAAATAAGTGAGAGCCCTCAATTAATCAATGGCAAATAACATTGAATCATTAATGATGATGATTAAATATAATTAATTATAACGATTAAATATAATTAATGATGATGATTAAATACGATTAACGATGATGATTAAATGTGAGATGATGAATGATGATGATGATTAATGACTTATTAATCATCAGTATAAATTAGAGATAGTCAAAACAGAGAAATATAAAGGTGGTGCGTTAATTTTGATGGGCAGTGTAGTTGCTAGTGTTACTAGAAAACTAACTATCTGTAAAAGAGTCTGCATGAGTCGTAAGTTAAGTTTGTCTTTCAACGTAAAGTGATCTGATCGTTCTTAATACGTAAGTCATTCCTTGAAGTTTGGTACGTCATGCGGCAAAAGAAGTTTGTTTCATTAGTATTTTAACATAAGTAGGCGTTACAGGATGAAATAAGCAGTGTTTGTTAAACCAAATTTTGGAGATAACAAGATGAAGCTTAGAAGAAAAATCAAGGAATGTGTGCAATAAGTCTACTCGACTTGCTGTATTGAAGTCAAAATAAGAAAAGCATAAAAAGATGAAGTACCATACACGTGGAATCAGACCCGGGAGAGAAAACATCCGAACCAACGTAATGGCGGAAATACACATGCTAGTAAAAAAAGCATACCAGTGTCGAGTAACTAGCATGTCAGTAGCTGGCATGCTGCAGACGCTGTGTACTGTACCAGTGAAACAGCATGCTAGTATCATCCGGATAATCGGTCTTGAGCGAGCTACTACCACAAGGCAATACACCCACCAGTCACCGTCCTACTTTTGAAACTTATTTAAAATGTTAACATTAAATCATTTAAACATTAAATTTTTTTAAACATATTAATGGATTTAATAGTTAAACTCGGATCATCCATATCTGTCCAATATATTTGCATAAAACTTCTCTCAACCAATGTTGTTAATTTACAATCGAGATCTTGCACTCCACAAGCACTAAGCACTCCTATTCTCTATAGAAATCAATAAACTTAAGAGTTCTGTCTTCCCCCCAACGAGAAATGCTTCTCTTTAATTAATTAAATTGACTCAACGAAACACAAGTAAAGAACCCACGAAAGGAAAGAACGCAAATGAAGACTGAACGGCTGAAGGAGACTTCTGCTAGCTACTAGCAACCTTGGGCTGGAAGGCCTGTTTACACGTGCCTTATCAATTCCCCCACCCTTCGACTCGTGCCGGTGGCAAGTCAAAAATCAAATCCCGTGCGATTTACTCTCATGCTATTTGATGTATACACATGCCAGTGGCATTTCACTGGGAGCTACTCGTATGTTTTTGTGCTAGTAACTACCATGTCTATTTTCACCTTAGCGAGTAAACAGCCAGCGAGCCGACAAAACTAGTGACGGAAACCAAGGCTAGTACGACGCAGAGCAGTCTTATGGGATAAGAATATCTAGCGCCTTTTATCGAGAATATCTAGCGCTGAGTAGAGGAAGCAAAACATTTAGCTGTATCATTGTGCCCATAGCTACACAGCAAATGGGTAGATACGCTGGATAAGGCATTTAGCGCACAAGCCTGAAATCAGGATCACGCAAACAAAAGGATTCATAGGGTGTTCACATTTAATCTGTTTCGTGTGTGGTTGGAACGACTAGTTCTAATCGTCTGTCCTAGACACAGGACAGGAACGGTCCGAACCCTAGTCGATTTATAATTAAAAGAGGTTATTTCTTATTTCTTCATTCGTTTGCTCAGGAAAAACCATACAAGACAGATGCGACCGTGTGATATCTCTCACAATTGGCGTGCCGTGTGGAGTTTCAGAATGCTTAAAGGTTTTTGTGAGAGTTTTGTGTTATTTTCTATCATGAACCAAAGAAGGAATATCAGGATACGAGTAATTTTTGCGATATGAAAAGCATAAAAAGATGAAGTACCATACACGTGGAATCAGACCCGGGAGAGAAAACATCCGAACCAACGTAATGGCGGAAATACACATGCTAGTAAAAAAAGCATACNGTTTTGTGTTATTTTCTATCATGAACCAAAGAAGGAATATCAGGATACGAGTAATTTTTGCGATATGGTCGTTGTGGAAAATCTTGTTTGATAGATTAAGAAAATGCACGCCAAGAATGACCCAAACCAACAATCACTGAACACGCTGCTATTTATAGAATTCAGTGACTTCTTTAACTCCTTTCTAAAGGACCCCCTTAAACTTTGAATTATCTTAACCTCGAAATCCCAAAGGGCATCGCGGTATATCGGTTTACAAAGTTATATTAGTTTTCTATAAGCTTCCGTTTCGTTCAATAAACATGGAAACGATTGAAAAAGATCTATGAACTCAGTCAGATATTCATGACTCCAATACCTGCTAGTAAAAGAGTGTGTTTAAGAAAGAAGCAACGGGTAGAGGTGTACAGGACTAGCGCGTTAAACAAACTGGACAGTCTTATCTTCTGCACTCGAATTCACACGTACGCTCTTTCGCGCGCGATTGAAATGGAACGTTCTCATCGCGCGTGAATGAGCATATGTGTGTACACCCCTGTTAAAATTTCAGACGAATTAGTGAACTAATAGCTCTTCTCAGAGTTATTAATTCACTTTACCCACCCCGGGGCCCCATTACGTGTCCAACTATACGGTCCTGTCAAAACGGATCTTTCGTTTTACTTCTTTGAGATCAGACTCGGCCTGACCCAAGGCCTCATCTCGTATCTCGTCTTCACTCTTCCGGACCTCCAAAGGTCGCGCCGTCAGGTCCTCTCCTCCATACTCAGGACTCCTTTTCCAGGACCCCTCACTTCACAAAGCGGCACGCGCCGTCTTAAATTTTATGAAAGGATTTTTCAATTTAATTTTTTTTTAATTCAAGATAGATTCCCTAGGTATATATATATGAGTGTGTGTGTGTGTGTGTGTGTAGGTAGTTGTAGCTTAGAGATAAAGTTAACTGATATGTGAATGCTTTGAAAGATTCAAGATAAGTCAATAGATAAAAGACGCGTAATAAAAACCAATGAACTTGGACGGCAAATACTAAATCCTTCACCTTCTCCTGTTATGATCGGCTAATATAATTGCTTCTAAATATTAGTTTTATCTATAATCCTCACATTCACAATATATTAAATAAAGAGGCGATCAGGTACGTGTGATTGATTATTTTCCTACTGACCGGACGGTTTTGAATGGAAGTTTCACCAAGCACCATTGTTCTTCAGGATTGTCTATATGGCTCTGTAACATCACGTATTTTAAACCTATAGTGCAGCAGTGGCCGTAAATATAAAGAAAAGAGGTGAACGATTATCCCACTAAATATCGCTGTTCTCAGTGGTAGTAGAACACCCATCATCCTTCTGACTACAAATAATCCATCCAATAACATTATTTATCCAGATTATCAATTTTTACTTATTATAATTACATTTGATTACAACAGACACTACTAAGATCTATATGAAAAATGAACCTGGTAAGCGCCAGTTGCTAGTAATCAATACTAAGAACATTATAAAATTAACTCTGGCAACGCCGGGCACCTCGCAAGTGAACACTTTTAAGATATTTATGAAATGACCAAATGACCCCGGGTAGCATCGTGTACTTCGCAACTTAATAAATAAAATGAACAAATTTTATCACTTGGCTTAGAATCTGAAACTCTTTTGACTGTTAATTAATAATTATTTGAGTACGTATTAAAAAACATGCGAAGAAAATATACAAACAATAATTATTCTTTTCTAGCAAGTGAAAGCGAAGAGACCGAGGTCCGATGTTATAAGCGACAAAAAGACAAGCGTTACAAGATCGAAAACGCAAGTTTATCGGCATCGTAGTTTCGACATGCCGCTTGTTATTTTTGACCGAAAGGAACCGAAGATACTCCAAGTCACTTATCGGTTAAGGGTGTATAGGAAGACTGAAATTGTGACTTTAACGAGCTCGAGAAGGTAAAGGGAACGCGTGAGAGAAAATCAGAAAGGTTAGCGTGAGACAGGAGGGTAATATCGGGTATTGGGTCGGCGAATATACACTAAGGGACAAGGGATAACTTGTTAGACCCGACCCAGGTGCATGGGCCGTGTAACCATAATATAGAAGCCGAGCTCGGTACCCGCTGCAAATATACCGACTGGCCCTGCCCGAGTTTACGACCGCACTTTACTGCCATCTTAATATCATTCTCTCCAACAGTTCCCTAATAGAGAATATCTCCCATCCTCACTCGCCTTACATACTTCTCGCAAACGGCTTAACCTACAAACGCACCATGGACGAAAAAAAAACCTTGGATAAAATTGCCGCATTGACTTGAGCTTTTATATGCCTTGTTATCCTATTTGCAGGGAGGGGGTAATAAATTTCCTTTCCTTTACTATACCGTTTTTTACTAATGCTATTACTCGTCTCTAGAGAAATAAAATAATTTAGAAGGGTTTAAATTTGTTCCCCTTATTAATTAGATTTAAAAAAATATCGGGATCTATCTCGGTAGTAGCTAGAAATAAATAGGTTCACAGTTCACATCTGTCGAGTAGCATTTTAAAACAAAACCTCTTAAATCGTTCCAAATATGTTGCACCTTTTCAAATTTGATTAGGAGGAATAACGAACCTTGCTTCTATCAATGCTAGCTCTTGTTGTAGCCAACTGACCTCTGCACGGTTCGTTTTTAATATAAAACTAATAATCACTACAGAGTATTAAAGAGTACAGGTGACTCTGCACTGCATTAGTGACTTACCTGACATCTACCGGTAAATTAATGCATTCGATATACCTGACATCTACCGGTAAATTAATGCATTCGATATTAGTCCTGTTGAAACCGAGTCCGACAGTCCGACCGTCGGTAGACCTTGGTTTTCTTCTTGAACCGACAGTATTGTCGTACCGAATCTTTTCCATCAGGGTGTTGACACTTGTTTTTAAATATGAATTATGATGTACGATCTTAGTCGGGTCTGTCCGTTTGTTTTCTCAAGTCGAGTGGTTAATAGTCCACAGTCATGTCTTTACTACTAATTCTTTTGTCGACGGTATAACAATAGTCGACCGAAAAAATAACAGGCATAAAGAGGAGTTCTCTTGGAGGAAAGATGTGTGTTTGAATGCGTGTTGTTAATTTATGTATCTATTATATTTTTAACTCGAGAGTAGAGGCTTTGTCATGCGGCGCTCTTCTCTCCCTTTCCTATACTTACTCAGTTTGTTAAACAAAGCCAACTTACGTTTGACTTATATTCCCGGCAAATTGGTCGTCATAAATCCAGTCGGCGCGGCGTCCGTGAATATTGCCATTTTGTAGACCAATTAAGCTAATTTAAACTTAAAGAGTTAACTTTTTATTAATGTAAACTTAATGAAAATGTTAACTTGGTCTATTCATTGGTAAACCACAATTATTATACTTTATACTGTCAGAACATTAACTAAACACGAAAATCAAAGAGTGTAGAGGTATTCGACATTCATTCATAGAGTTATCATGGTGTTAAGTGTTAACTAAATTGAACTTTATCGATTCATTGTTAATGTACAATTATACTATTAGAAAATTAGCTCTACGAAACTCGAAGAGTAAATAGTTATTCGGCATTCGTTTATTGAGTTAATAATCGTGTAAAATGAACCAATAAACGTGTTTGATTTATTGTTGTACAAAGATTATACTTGTTAGAAAATTAACCCTACGAAACATGAAGAGTAAAGATTTTTATAAATGAAAATATTTTTATTTTTATTTAAACCTTTTTCATCCCTGAAGACCAAGGATAAGTAATTCAAATACAATACTAAGGGATCAACCAAAGAAAATTGACAAAAGATTATTACGTTATGCACTTATAGAGTTGTATACGCGTAAACTTAACATGTGAACATGATTTATTCATTGTTAAACCAAGTATCTATCAGATACTAACTCTACGAAACTCAAAAAAAGGTTTAGTTATTCGACATTTGTTTAGTTAGAGTTGAATCAGTGTAAACTGAACATGTTTACACGATCAATTCATTGTTTAACAGTAATTATAATATTAGAACTTAGAGAGTGAAGAGTTAACTGACATTCTCTTATAGAGTTGTTCTACTCACGCAAAAAGTAGTCTAGTAGTAAAATAAAAAGGAGAAAATAATCTACATTTTATGTCTATAACTTTTATTTGTACGTCGTATGGCTTTCACGCAAATGGGAGTTGAAATATTGGGAAGATGTGCCGGGTGGAGGGAACAGGATGAAGGGTAAACGGTTGGTGGAAAGACTGCGCTGGCAGTTAATTTTATGTTTTTGGGTGTGCTGAACACGAATCTAAAGTTGTCCAACAAAAATTTTACACCCAAATATGAGAAATCATCATAAAACCACTTTTTACTTTTATTTTTTTAGTGGATTTCGCCTTATAACTTACAAAGCAAGCTATTTACGCAAAAAGTGGAAGAGTAGTAAAATAAAGAGGAGAAAATAACCTACAAATTATTTCTTTACCATTTTTTTGTAAGTCGAATGGTTTATATGCAAAAGAGGGGTTGAAATAACCGGGAAATCAGTAATTTTTGAAAAATAGCAACAAAAATAATAGAACCTGTGTCTAAGAGCTCGCATTAGTACTTAAATACATATAAATTGTTCAGAAATTCGCTATATATTATTTTAAGAATAAGGTTTGTTGCTATTTTTCAAAAATTATTGATTTCCCGGTTATTTCAACCCCTCTTTTGCATATAAACCATTCGACTTACAAAAAAATGGTAAAGAAATAATTTGTAGGTTATTTTCTCCTCTTTATTTTACTACTCTTCCACTTTTTGCGTAAATAGCTTGCTTTGTAAGTTATAAGGCGAAATCCACTAAAAAAATAAAAGTAAAAAGTGGTTTTATGATGATTTCTCATATTTGGGTGTAAAATTTTTGTTGGACAACTTTAGATTCGTGTTCAGCACACCCAAAAACATAAAATTAACTGCCAGCGCAGTCTTTCCACCAACCGTTTACCCTTCATCCTGTTCCCTCCACCCGCCACATCTTCCCAATATTTCAACTCCCATTTGCGTGAAAACCATACGACGTACAAATAAAAGTTATAGACATAAAATGTAGATTATTTTCTCCTTTTTATTTTACTACTAGACTACTTTTTGCGTGAGTAGATTGCTTTGCAAGTTATAAGCTGAAAACCAATAAAAAACATTTTTTTTTGTAGTTTTTCGATGATTTCTCATATTTGCCAAAGGAAATTTTGTTGGACAACTTCAGATTCGTGTTCAGCACCCCAAAAAACATAAAATAAGCCACTAACAACAATTACACCAAAACTTTCCACTTTGAGCTCTTTTTATGCACCATTTGACTGGACTATTTAACTTATACTTGACATGAATAAACAAGTTTTTCGATCGAGAAAAGTTAATTAAGTTAAATGATAATATTTGATGTCTTCTTCCGTACAGGGCACATGACGCTTAAGGTGGGTGCTTTTATACAAATAAGCTTTCGGAGGTTTGTTTTGTTATCGTCGCTCAAGTATGTTTGAAAGAAGTCTTTGACGGATATAATATTTATCTTAACTCGACAGGTTTGTATTGTTATTCGTTACCTAAAAAATTTTTATTGTTAATTATAAAGGTATCAAGCAGAATATTGAAGCCTAATTTTTTGCAATTGAAAGAAGTAGGCTTTTAACAAGTACTTTTTTTTAGAATAACCATCGCTTTTCAACAGAATTGTTGGAAGTTTCGTTGGGACCCTTAAAATTCTGATTTTTGGCTTTATAATTTTCAATTTCAATAAGATTATGAACGGCCTTCATCCTCGAAGACGCTTTAGGAAAAAAAATTATGGATAGTCTTTAAGATAAGGGGTAAATATCTGTAATACTAGGGCTTAATGGCATTCTTATGTAAATATCAGGATATACGTCGCGTCGTATCAATTTATTTAAATGAAATAAAGAATCGGTAACAATCTAATAAATTACATTGATTTAACATGTTACCAAATAATTATGTATTTATAAATTATTACACCTCAATCTCTTAAGTATTTTTTCTTTTTCTTTCAATTAAGGAAGACATGGTCCATAAAATTGCGATTTCTTACACCCTTTCTAAATATATACCTATACACTTAATTCGTTGGAGGACTGGAGGAATATCTGACATGGATCTATACCTTACAATTAAGATACATTACACCTATTGAAGCGGAATTACTATTTAAAAGAACGTCTCTTAATATTTACTGAGAATTATTAGTCACTTGAATCGTTTAGTTAAGGAGGCCATATTTATCAGAAAAAAAAGTATAAATCTATTTCAGTAATTTGCTCTGTGGATCTCTTCTGACCAGCATGTTTCCAAATATAGAATGACTAAGTACTCCCGGAAATTCCACTGGTTCAAATCTATTCTGCTAATGCGTACATTGTTTTCGCTAAAGACGTCCCTTAACTAAAGAATAAACGGAATTGTTGTACAGCTATCAAACAAGTTTCTTACCAAGTCCGTGTCCAAGGAGGGGTGTAACGATCGACTGATTGACTATTTATTACTAAATTGTAGTTAAACTTTGCATTAAAAACTAATAAAACCTTTATTTCTATAGAATTCAGGAATAGGGAATAGTCCAGAATGAAGTGCAAAAGCAAAAAGATCAAACAAACGTAAGCCTACTATGAGCCCAAGTATGGAGTTTCATTTTTGTATTTTATTTATTTTTGTTTCTACTACAAGCTGATCAACACTTTTAAGTTATTACAAGAAGAGGGATCAAACACTCCACTTATGTACTCGTTGTGATGATTATTATGAACAAATCCCATCACTTTGGGATTGCAATTCACCAGTTATGTTTAGGTTTACACCTTGGTTTCAGGCTGAGTTACAATTAAGCTGCCCACCTTGTTATGCCGGTACCCTTGTAAATGCTCATATCTTGTGCGAACTAGTTGACTATTAGGAGATTTTAATACCGCCGTTGGAATCAAGTGCATTTTCGAGGGATTTTTTAATGTTTGCTACCCTTATTAGGTTCCTTTCAAAGTACATTTTAACTATACATAAGAAAAAGAATTAGTTGGTATCCAACAATTTATAAGATACCTAAAGAAGTTTAGTTTCCCGATACCATTAATGGATGTCCATAACCGTTCGCGTTTACAACTATTTCTCAGGAACTTTATTTTTCCTAGGGGAACGACTTATACTATTTAAATTCGTCTACGATTTTTAATAGTTGAATCAAAATCATCGAAACCTTTTTTAAAGTTTAGTTTTATTGAAGTTTAGGCTGCACTAACGACAGAAAGGCATTTCTTATATAAACCCCTTTGGACTCAGAGGACAACAAGTAAATTTATCGAAATCTTAAAATCAAATTTGTATAACACTTTCTGTCTGTATAAATTATTTATATGAGAAAGTGAAACACAATTTTTTTCCTAGTAATGTGCAACATTGTTTGTTCGAAAGAACACCTGTAATATCGATAATTGGCAAATATATTATTTATATATTTACAAAACAAGCCTTCACCCCCGTGCTCCGTGCAGTCATGACCGGAATCAATGGCTAAGTTCTCCATTATAATGTAGGCCAAGCGATAAAATAAAACGCGTTATTAGTTTCGTTTTTAGAGCCTTCATAGAAAAGGAACAGGACTACCCAAGTAGCAAAACTGAAAAAGACATCACTGGGATATCCTTGTCCAGATTTTGCCCTGCCCATTATCGTTGGTACCAGGGGTGTCCCAATGGTTTCCCGTTTTGGATGCCTCATGGGGTCATCCTAAGGATTTCCCATGGATATCCTTAATGGGATGTCCAGTTAAGGGTATACTTTACATTCAAAGGAAATGTGGGATAAACTCTAAGAAGTTTATGAACAGAGACAAGACAGACTACTCAATCTTTTTTTTGGTGTAAAGGAAAAAGATCCTAATGATGGTATCATTAGGCGCGATAAATTACCAATAAAAAAACAAATACACTGACACCTCAATTTAAGATTTTCTAACTCAATTTCAAATACTGGTTTTAAAATGACTGTTCGTACAATATATTTTCAATATACGAGTGATTTATGATAAAATTGTCTAATGAAAAATTAAAAAAATGTGCCATATCTTGAAAACGATGTTAATCTGTGCTTAAATTATATTTTAACGCCAAACATGATCCCTAATTCTTAATACTTAAACCTGAATCCCCTAAGAATATAAATCATCATCTATAGGTACAATCATATATGTTATGTAAGAGTGTTGTTTTTGTAAACCAACTTCCTCCTCCTTTGATCAATCCTGGTTGAATGATTTCCGGTTGATGCTATGTCGCCAGCCTCGCATCTAAATAATTCGGAGGTACGAAACCAGAGGGTTTTCCTGTTAATTTAGACCTAGAATGACGCAGTAAAGAGACCGAGTACGGTATAAGGTCATGAAATTTAGAACACAGACTTAATTTTCACGTTTCTAACACTTACCACCATTTAGTAAATTTACAATAGAGTTAACGCTTTGCTCTAAAAGGATTTGTGATGAGGATAATCAAGTATGTATGCTATTTTTAAGTGTCATGTGCCACTGGACCTTGTATTTAAGAGACCAATGGGACAGAAATTTTACGGAAAAGGTCTGTTAATACTCTTAAAAATCATTTAACGAAGGGCTTCTTTGGTGGAATCTGCATATTCTTACTCACGACATTGCAGTGTTGATCCGAAAATAGCCTTCATGTTAGAAAACTCGATATTTTGCTTAAAGCGACAAATAACAAATTGAATACAAATATTATATTCGGGTATTATCTACTAAGTATAAATTTCTTTTGGTTCGTGACATCGAATCATTGTTTTCACCGCTGTCGGGAGTACCCTTGTCGATAATTGACGGCCTTTACCACGTGGAATCAGGAGCGTGAATTCACTTTCCAACTCGGAATAACTCGAATTGCCGGAGGACGAGCCGTCAAATAACGGTATAGAATTATTTATATGTTTTGATAAGCCGTTTCGAATGGTTTAAGGCCTTAGATATGTTTAGGTCTTTTCTCGAAGGTATACCGATTGTTTCACTAAACGATCCTATAATAGGATCGATGTAGCAACCTGTTTAGTGGTCGGGATTATAACTGATAATATTACAGGGTGGAGACCCATGGAGGGGGCGGGTTCCTTTAAGCTTTCCCACCAGATAATGGTACCTATTTGAGGCGTCTAATGAGAGGGGAATCTTGCTGAAATGTGATTATTGTTAGTTGAGAATTTGCTTGGAAATATTCGTGTGTCGGCGAACATGAGACGGAGAATTTTCGTGTTTCTTAAGTTCGTTATGCTTTTACTGGGTCGTGATAGATTAAAGAAGGCAAGCGCTCGGCTACCAACCTAACTTTCACACAGCTTATCTTCGGATACCCTCACCGTCTCCATTTTCCAATCCTTTCCATTCCATATCGACACCTTTAATTCATAACGGTTCAAGGCGTTTCTTCCGAATAAATATTTTTTGTTGTCTCTATTCGATTTGCGGTGTGTGCAAACTAATCTCAACAAATCTAATCTAAGCTTGTATCACTCGTGCCAAATAAAATATATAAATATTCGTGTGTTGGTGCTAGATGGATGATACAAGCTTAATATACTCGCATAAACACTATATGTTTATACTTAATAGTTAATGCTGTTTAGAAAAATCATACCACGAGGCTAATCGAGAAATTAATTTTAGGTCCAAATTTGGGGGTGGAAAAACGTGAAAAAAAATATTTATGGTTCCGGTTCCAAAGATATTGATTAAAAAAATTCTAAAATGTAGTCTATTTAAATCTCTAGATCTAACGATATAAGCCGTTTTCCCGGGAAAATATCTAGTTCCTATGTTAATAGCTTTAAACGCGGATAGAAAGAGGCCGGGTTCGATTTCCCACCGAGGAGAAGTTATTTTTATGATACATTTTGATGAAATGTTCAATAATAATTAAATTTACCTAAGAAAAGACGAAATCAAATAAACAGAAAACACTGGGCAGTAATTATGAACTAATCTTTTAGAAAGTTAGTCTGAGTTGTCTCGGACTGATTTTTTAACTTGAGTTTAAAAAAAAAAGTTTAAAGTACTTCGGGTGGTCTTTGCCAATAATTTAAATTAAATAACAATCTTAGCCCCTTTATTACACCAACCAGAACCTATTGAGTACTAACTGTTCTTGGAAGATGACGTCGACACTGATAACTGATAACGCATTATTAATTTATAAGGTCTAGGAAACGTTGAAATTCTGTCAGTGGATAATTCTAAAGTATATATTTAGTCAGGATGACACATAACTTCTAGATATAGACGACGTAAAAGAAATGGCATTCCAGTTCTGATGTTAACCTAAGGTTTTTTAAGGCGTTTATACACAGAATGAAACGTTAGTTCGACGTGTTCTTCTTCCGTTTCAGAGAACACCAGTGTCACCCAAAACATTGTCAACACATTCGGAAAGCCCGTATGGTTTATATATCTGCGGGGTCTTCGGGATGTCGTTCGGGTGTACCTTTACTGTACATGGTGGAATCCTTTAAATAGGCCAGACTATTAAAAGAGCGCCATAAAGTTTGACATCGGATACTGAGAAGGAAGGTTGCTGCATTTAACAGTCTCAGTGATCACCGCAAGGTCTTCACAGTCTTCCTTGGACTGGAGACAAATGTTGGGGACTCTCCCCATTGGTAAGTTCATAATGATAAATTGATATTTATCTATTACTGTATTATAGTTTATAGTACAGTAAAAATGGACTACCTAAGATAATGTTTTTGTTGAGTATAATTTACTTCGAAGAAGCTTTGTTGTTGTGTCGTATTAGCCTTTCTTCTCCCTCCGCCTGGCCACGGTGTTTGTACCTTTTATGCCACTATATTTATTTTAACTAATAGAAAAAGTAAAATTATTAAGTGTTTGTAAGGGAAGACAAAGTTATTTTAAATTTCAGAGCAATGCACTAAAACTGAAATTGATCTGAAGGGTCGGGTTAAGATCGGAAGCAACTTTTGATGACAATCTTACATAATCTCTGATTGGTGAATTGTTATAAATGTTATTAAAACATGAATGAGAATCAGTGGCGTATCCAAGGGGGAGGGGTACATGCCCCCCCTTGACCCAAGAGAGAAAAAAAAAAAAATACTGCCTTTTTTAATACATATTTTTTTCATTCACCTCATATTCAATTTCACCTCAGAAATGCATAAAAACGCTGTTTCGAGAGGTCATATTTTTCAAAATTTTCCGGGGGAGAACCCCCGGACCCCCCGCCATAAATCCCTTCCCCAAACAATTAACTGTAGACGACGCCTATGACTTAAAGATATTGTGCTGCAGTAAGCATCAGCATAACATTTCCTAACAAATACATTCCTAAATAATTGGGGGGGGGAGGGGGGTATATCGATCTGGGAGGGAATAGCGCCATAGGCCTTGGGGGGGATGGGCACCCCACCCCTGTGTACACTTTCGATTTTATCATTTAAAACAAACATAGATTACATAGGTCCAGTCAAAATTTTATATGTAACTCTGAATTTGAGAACTTTTCAGCTTTTAAGTGTGTTCAAGGCACCTGCTTCGTTGTGACTTAATGTGACATAATGATTAATGATACTCCTGAGGTGAACGCAGAAGCACTTGATGTTAACAGAAATATTTTGGACATTTCCGTTGAGAGTTCAGAACAATCTGTAGTGCTTGGACCTTCCGGCTACAGTAGTGAGTCAGAAACATTATCTGATTCTCGTTACATAGACAGGATGAGAGTCTGCCGCTGCACTTTGTATCTAGTTTTACAGTTGTCTATCTTTGCTAAAGGATTTCTTGTATGAACTGTTATTGATCATTTTACGAAATTTTCAATAAGGTATTATAAATGTTCGAAGAGTCAGACATGAACTTAAAAAGCAATGATGTCGTTGCTCCTAAAATGACAATAATGAGTAATTCATTTGACATTATCTTCTGAATATTTGTGAATGAAGTATTTTAAAATTAGTCGAATTTAAACGCCTCTCACTTCCTATTCAAAAGGTAGATCTTTTGTTGTCAGTCTTTGACTAAGAACAGGACAGTTCATATTGAATCTGTTGGTTTGACAGCTTATATGTGTATTCTATTTACTTTAAAGGATGTAATTGAAAAAACCTGGCTAACTGAAAGCCTTATGTGACAATCTTGCGATACAAAAAGTTTACGGAAATATTCACGTATCTTTGTTGCAAGGTATAAACTTTGGCTGAGTAAGCTTGCTTATTTACAGAGTCAGATCTGTCCAAGTGAATTTTACCCCCTTACTTTTTATTTTAATGATTTAGAAACAGAAATGCGATTTAATTGTAGAAGAAATGAAAAAGATAGTTACACAAATAAAACTTTGGAACAGGAGCAGACTATTAAGAAATTATATGGACAACCTCTAGCAGTTTACAAGAATCGATAACCTCATACTAGCTGGAATACCCGAAACAAAAATGTAAAAGCCAGATAGCTAAGGGAATCTGTGTGGAATACAAAACTGAAAATTTCAGTATAGCCCATCGATTACGTAGCTTTAATAGAGATTCCCCTTGATCCATAGTTATAAAATTTACCAGGAGAGTAAAAAATGAATGGTTAAGACCGTATCGAGTAGCAGCACGTGAAAATTCGGAACAAAGAAGATATTGACAATCTTTACAGAAGATCGGGAGTTCATCTTAGATCATCTGACTCGAAACTCAAAGTAACTGCTCAACAAGACCAGAGTGGCGCCAAGGGAGAAAGGATAAAGGTACACTTGTTAGTCTAATACTAAAATATTGATTCGAAAAGAAGACAGGACCAAAATTAATGTCATTAATTATGTTGATCAACTATAATTTTTCTCTACACTATACTATCACTATACTATAGTTTTTCGAGTTCATGTTTTATGTGTATATGTAATATGTATGTTGCATTCATATACTGACGTACAAACAATAGCCTCTGAATGTCTAAATAGTTTAGACAATAGCTGGCCATACACGGACGGTCTTTCATTTCGAAAATTGCGGCGTCTTTCCGAATCATTTCTAAATGTGTTAGTGGACTGTATCTCACGCCATGAAAATACGGGAAATGATTTGACAAACGATTCGCAAAAAATATCCTTCTGATTATCATCTGCGTTAGTGGGCGCTAACACGAGAGAGGAAAACGGGAAGGGATTCGCCCCACGCTGCGTGAGCGAACAACACGCCACGCCAAATGACACGATATATTAAGGTTGTCTCACACACTAACGTTTTTTCCTTTCAAATGATAACGCGTCATGCAATCACTTGAGAAATCTCTCCTGTATGCACATTTTCGGAATGAAAGAGCGTCTGCGTATGGCCAGCTAGTGAACAGAAAGAGGAAGAAAAATGATAGAAAAGTATAACCAGGACCAGTTCCACAACAAAGCATTACTTTTGTTAGAAAATATCGGTGATTCAATTATGTTAGGTACTGCTTGAAAATCTGCCCAGTCAGATAGACATTATAGAACTGACTGATTTCGAGTGATTACCGAATCGAATAATATTTTAAATATAGATGGTTATAAAGATTATTGTGACAGGTGAGAATAGAGCGGAAGGAATAGTTGGTATAATGTAAAAATGACATTGAAGTAATATATTTGCTAATAGGGACATAGATGACTGTGACAGCCTCTCATGGATGGCTGCAAGGATCAGAAAAACCATGTACAATCTTTTTGCCGACGAATCTGTTATGAGATGACTGTAACAGCCTCTCATGGATGGCTGCAAGGATCAGAAGAACCATCTACAGACTTTTTGCCAACGAATCTGTTATGAAAATGCTCTTCTTGATTTCAAACTCCAGTCAGTTTAATCTTATAATGATAAGTAGTTTTATTGTTTGTTTTTCAAGTGACCAATACCAATAATTCACAATAATTCAACAATACTTAAAAAAAAAAAACACTTAAGGCGTAAAAACATTTTGCGCAAAATGTTTGTGGAAACCTGATGTCGGGCAAATTTGGGCCATACACGTCATCATGCTTTCGCAAAGATCAAACAGCCCCATACACGGTCAAAACGTTTGTGCAAACATGATGTTTGTTCAAACATTTTGACTGTGTATACTAGATACCTTAGGCCTTTATACTAGATCAACAACTACATTAATAAAAATATAAATATGTAAATAAAGATTAAAATAAAATAATAATGTGTATATATATATATAAAAGAAAAGAAAGTAAAATAAAATAAGTAAATTAAGGGACAGAATCCTTTCTCTAGGTGCTGCAACACTTACTGAGGACATAAAATCGTTTAAAATTGTTGTTGGACATAAGATTGTATTTGTAAAAATTTGGGTAATATGTATGATGTTTTTACTATTGCAAATAAAAAAGTGGTGTAATGAAGAATAGTGGTGTAATTATTATTTCATTATTATTAATCTTCATACACCTATATTATACCTAATTAAGAACGACCAGGGAACACCACAAAACTGGCAACTGGCAACCAAATGACTAATGACCAAACTATAATATACAGACATGAGAATTTTCGGACAAGTTTCTCGACGTTCAGCTGCTGTGTACTTTACTTTTAACGTTTAACATTTTTTTTCATTTTTTTTTTTTTTCCAACTTTAAATAGAAACATTATATATTTAAAAGAACCCACCAACTTTTATAAACTTTCAACAATACTCGCTTTATTGGATTTGAGTAAAACAGCTCAAAATGTTTTCCAATTTTTAAAAATGTATTCATTTTTTTAAGTTTCGAGTAACTTTGCAGCGCAGCGGGCTGAATAGATTCTGTGAAATATGAACTTTTTTCTATTGAAAATGGCTGATCTTTAAAAAAGGTGCATGCCACAATGCTCCAGCGAATTGTTTTTTTAGTAGTTAAATGTTTATAAAGTACACAATTTATTAAAAACTCAATTTATTTCTCTATGTGCCACGCAAGCGTGACACATAGGAACTGTTCCAACATCAGACATCACGTCAGATGTTGGCTCGGCATTATGCCATGTCCTGCATGTTTCGTCGCGTCGGATTCATCAGGGGCCCGACGATGCCCACCAACTCTGGACCTATACTATATCAAGAAGAATAGATATAGCTGCTTGGCTGGCAAAACGCAACAGCAATGTAATACCTGCAGGAGACATGGCATAATGCCGAGCCAACATCTTAATGACGTGATGTCTGATGTTGGAACAGTTCCTATGTGTCATGCTTGTATGGCACATCCCTTGGTGTCTCTCACAAATTGTGTAATAAATATATCACTTTGTATACTTGTTAAGGTCTCAAATTATGCGGCTAATGTGTTGAACTCTTTGAAAAAGTTAAATGCTGTTGAAAGCCAAAACAAGGCATAAAGAATTAGACATAACTTAGTGATCATTTTGTGGCATAATAAAGCGGGAGTGACGTCTTCTCATTTACATGAATGTATTCCTCTGTAAACTAGCTTTTCTACTATTGATAAATGAATGAGATATATTAGAAGCGTTAGCGAAGAAAAAGACCTACATTAAGCTAACGCAGATGTAACTAGGTTTTAATGTTGCTGTCTATTAGCATATTAAGGGGGGGCAAGTTAATTGAAATTCTAACTTTTTTTCTTAACACGGCGGCCTTAAATTAACCCTAGGATAATAATCCTACTTAACTACATTCTCAATTAAACTGATGCTCAATTTACTTTTTTTATAAACTAGTTTTGGTTTTTTTTTTACATGAAAAAACTGAAGGGAATTACGGAATAACTTACAAAGCTCCTTTGGCAAGGGCCACAGCTTAATCCACACGAAAATCCTAAATAAAAAAACCCTTCCTTTTAATTTTTTTAACCCTTTCATAAATGTAAATTATTCTATTGTTAAGGATTATTATATATTTTTTTTATTTTTTGAGAATAAAATATTTTTTCTAAAGGGTGATATAGTTTACTTTTGATGTCTACATATTATACAAAACTCAGTGCGGTAATAGTGCCACAAGTTAGATTGTGTGTCTTAAGGTATAAGTAGGTGGCAACTACTCTGTCAAGGATTATTTAACAATTTGATATCTAAGGGTGGAAATAGGGTTCAAGATAATAAAAGGGCGGATTCAGCTCAAACCCTTAAAGGGATTTTCTATTATTAAACATCTTTAAATATTATATATATTTTATCAGAATTGCAAAATGTTTGGATACTTTATAATTTCATACATTGGGGAAACCAAAACCGACGTTAACTTTTTTTATGTACCAATCCAACTTTATTGACGCCAATATGTTGCGTATGTAGGTTTGGTTTAATTAAAAAAAAATTAAGTACTATAAAGTTATTAACAATTTATTAAAAAAAAAATTATAACATTTCGTATTAATTTTTTACATTAAAGCAAACACGTGTTTAAAGGCCCCCACACGGTCAAACATTATGACTGTGTATGGCCTAAATTTGCCCATCAGGTTTGCGCAAAATGTTTGCGCAAACATTTTGCACAAAATGTTTGATCGTGTATGGGGGCCTTTTAACTAATATTTTCAATTATTTGTTTAAGTTCACACGGTTAATATCGTAATACCTTTTCATAGGTTTTTATTAAAAGTAACATATACGTATGTATATAATTTGATTTCATTTTTACGTCGTTTTTTTTTTTTTTTACTCATATTATATGAAGGATCAAAGTTCTTAAGGCGTAGATTAAGAACATATTTTAGTACACACAATTAAGATTATTGTGTGAATAAATTCAATCTTTAAAAAAAAAAAAAAAAAATTAAAAAATGGTTATTTATCGTGCCATAATAAAAAAAAGAGGATTTTTTGCATGCATATTAATAGAGTCCAAACTACGTTTCGGAGGATATTTTATTCTTATTAATGAATGAATGATGCATTATATATAGGCCTGTTTTTATTTTAAGAAGGCTTTGGAGACCAAACTATTGGTACTTTATTTAATTGCTAGGCCTACATGATTATAATAGCATAGCCACTGATATCTAGCATGAGCCCCACGCTCTTCACTGGATAGTTATTAAATTGGAAAGCTAATATAAATATTGTATACTTATAATAGTAATTTAAATAACAGACTCAGTGTTAAACTTAACAATATAGTAGGAAATAGCTTCACACTTATCCAATTCCACAAGGTACTGTCCTGGGTCCTTTGTTGTTAATTATATATATAAACTCCANGACACTTACTGAGGACATAAAATTGTTTAAAATTGTTGTTGGACATAAGATTGCATTTGTAAAAATTTGGGTAATATGTATGATGTTTTTACTATTGCAAATAAAAAAGTGGTGTAATGAAGAATAGTGGTGTAATTATTATTTCATTATTATTAATCTTCATACACCTATATTATACCTAATTAAGAACGACCAGGGAACACCACAAAACTGGCAACTGGCAACCAAATGACTAATGACCAAACTATAATATACAGACATGAGAATTTTCGGACAAGTTTCTCGACGTTCAGCTGCTGTGTACTTTACTTTTAACGTTTAACATTTTTTTTCATTTTTTTTTTTTTTCCAACTTTAAATAGAAACATTATATATTTAAAAGAACCCACCAACTTTTATAAACTTTCAACAATACTCGCTTTATTGGATTTGAGTAAAACAGCTCAAAATGTTTTCCAATTTTTAAAAATGTATTCATTTTTTTAAGTTTCGAGTAACTTTGCAGCGCAGCGGGCTGAATAGATTCTGTGAAATATGAACTTTTTTCTATTGAAAATGGCTGATCTTTAAAAAAGGTGCATGCCACAATGCTCCAGCGAATTGTTTTTTTAGTAGTTAAATGTTTATAAAGTACACAATTTATTAAAAACTCAATTTATTTCTCTATGTGCCACGCAAGCGTGACACATAGGAACTGTTCCAACATCAGACATCACGTCAGATGTTGGCTCGGCATTATGCCATGTCCTGCATGTTTCGTCGCGTCGGATTCATCAGGGGCCCGACGATGCCCACCAACTCTGGACCTATACTATATCAAGAAGAATAGATATAGCTGCTTGGCTGGCAAAACGCAACAGCAATGTAATACCTGCAGGAGACATGGCATAATGCCGAGCCAACATCTTAATGACGTGATGTCTGATGTTGGAACAGTTCCTATGTGTCATGCTTGTATGGCACATCCCTTGGTGTCTCTCACAAATTGTGTAATAAATATATCACTTTGTATACTTGTTAAGGTCTCAAATTATGCGGCTAATGTGTTGAACTCTTTGAAAAAGTTAAATGCTGTTGAAAGCCAAAACAAGGCATAAAGAATTAGACATAACTTAGTGATCATTTTGTGGCATAATAAAGCGGGAGTGACGTCTTCTCATTTACATGAATGTATTCCTCTGTAAACTAGCTTTTCTACTATTGATAAATGAATGAGATATATTAGAAGCGTTAGCGAAGAAAAAGACCTACATTAAGCTAACGCAGATGTAACTAGGTTTTAATGTTGCTGTCTATTAGCATATTAAGGGGGGGCAAGTTAATTGAAATTCTAACTTTTTTTCTTAACACGGCGGCCTTAAATTAACCCTAGGATAATAATCCTACTTAACTACATTCTCAATTAAACTGATGCTCAATTTACTTTTTTTATAAACTAGTTTTGGTTTTTTTTTTACATGAAAAAACTGAAGGGAATTACGGAATAACTTACAAAGCTCCTTTGGCAAGGGCCACAGCTTAATCCACACGAAAATCCTAAATAAAAAAACCCTTCCTTTTAATTTTTTTAACCCTTTCATAAATGTAAATTATTCTATTGTTAAGGATTATTATATATTTTTTTTATTTTTTGAGAATAAAATATTTTTTCTAAAGGGTGATATAGTTTACTTTTGATGTCTACATATTATACAAAACTCAGTGCGGTAATAGTGCCACAAGTTAGATTGTGTGTCTTAAGGTATAAGTAGGTGGCAACTACTCTGTCAAGGATTATTTAACAATTTGATATCTAAGGGTGGAAATAGGGTTCAAGATAATAAAAGGGCGGATTCAGCTCAAACCCTTAAAGGGATTTTCTATTATTAAACATCTTTAAATATTATATATATTTTATCAGAATTGCAAAATGTTTGGATACTTTATAATTTCATACATTGGGGAAACCAAAACCGACGTTAACTTTTTTTATGTACCAATCCAACTTTATTGACGCCAATATGTTGCGTATGTAGGTTTGGTTTAATTAAAAAAAAATTAAGTACTATAAAGTTATTAACAATTTATTAAAAAAAAAATTATAACATTTCGTATTAATTTTTTACATTAAAGCAAACACGTGTTTAAAGGCCCCCACACGGTCAAACATTATGACTGTGTATGGCCTAAATTTGCCCATCAGGTTTGCGCAAAATGTTTGCGCAAACATTTTGCACAAAATGTTTGATCGTGTATGGGGGCCTTTTAACTAATATTTTCAATTATTTGTTTAAGTTCACACGGTTAATATCGTAATACCTTTTCATAGGTTTTTATTAAAAGTAACATATACGTATGTATATAATTTGATTTCATTTTTACGTCGTTTTTTTTTTTTTTTACTCATATTATATGAAGGATCAAAGTTCTTAAGGCGTAGATTAAGAACATATTTTAGTACACACAATTAAGATTATTGTGTGAATAAATTCAATCTTTAAAAAAAAAAAAAAAAAATTAAAAAATGGTTATTTATCGTGCCATAATAAAAAAAAGAGGATTTTTTGCATGCATATTAATAGAGTCCAAACTACGTTTCGGAGGATATTTTATTCTTATTAATGAATGAATGATGCATTATATATAGGCCTGTTTTTATTTTAAGAAGGCTTTGGAGACCAAACTATTGGTACTTTATTTNAATATGTATATAATTTAGTTTCGTCTTCGCCCTAGATCATTAATCTCATTTGGAGGTCAGCCAGCTCACACACCAAACATACATTGTGTGATCAATATTGAACCATGTAAATCAATGTGCCATTTCATAGGATCGAACCCTCGACCTTGACCTTGATTTATAGATAGCCCAGGACCAATGGCCAATGTTTTTAGAACCACAGCTACCATAAAGCCCCTCAATCAAATGCAAATCATTGTTGTTTTCATTTTAAACCTTTTCTTTTAGGACCACAGCTACTATGAAGTTCTTAAATCAAATGCAAGTCATTGATGTCTTAATTTTTTAATCTTTTAGGATCCGGCTACTATGAAATTCCTCAATAAAATGAAAATGCAACTCATTGCTGTTTTAGTTAACTAAATGATGCTTAAGTTACCAATCTAAAAGCTAAAAATAAATTCCTTTGTGATAAATGTGAACTTTCCTTCCAATCTAACCTCCAGATATTAGTCCAAAGATCCAAAGTCAAGTATAATAATATTAATTGATTTACCAATTCATTTACACTGATATGTTGTGTGTTTTATAACAGGGCGAAATCACTTCGTACAGCGTCGAACATGTTCGTAGTAAATTTAGCTATCTGTGATTTTATGATGATGGTCAAGACACCCATCTTCATCTACAATTCCTTCAGTCTTGGATATGGCACGGGGCATCTCGGATGTCAGATATTCGGTGCCATCGGCTCCTTTTCCGGTATAGGAGCATCGGCAACCAATGCAGCCATCGCTTACGACAGATACAGGTAAAAACGATAATTCTAGTCACAAAGTTAAAATATGAAAATACTTGGGGGCTTCGTCCCCAACTCGCTTCGCTTGTCAACCCCCAAAAAGCAGCCGCAGTGCGGCCGCTGCCACGTCGGGGCACTCTAGAGTGAAGCATTAAAATTGATCTCATGACACATGCTGTGAAATATCACGTTAGCTATAGAAAGGCGTGAAAAGGACTGTTCAGGTTGAGAAAATCCTGAGGACTGATTTAGCGATCTTTTTTGCAAGGTGTGTGCATAGTTATGGAAGGGAGAAGGGAAGTAGGAGAATGGCTGAGGAAGTGGGGGTATGCGCACTACTATTTACTTTTCTTTTCTTGCTGATATTCTATTATACCACTCTCAAGCTCCCCCTTTTCCCCCGGACTTCACCTTGCTATCTCCTAACTCTCTCACACACAGTCAAGTATATATCAGTCTCACTGAACTCGTTTGTTTACAAAACTTTTTTAATAATATAGATAGAAATAAATAGCCCATCAACTATTGTGGCACATAGCTTCCTTGCATCCAATCACGTACTTTATCGATTTAATGCTGATATACAAAATTACAAAAATAATTAACGTTATTAATTTTCAGGTGCATTGCGAAACCATTTGCTCCAAAAATGTCGAAGGCATCTGTTTTTGGGGGGGGGTAAAAAATATTCAGATTTTTCCAGTCGGTTTGAGCCAATTTCCAACCGCGGGTCTCTAGGTGGTCTAGAAGCACCCAAGCATTTTGATTAGCGAGCCTGCGGGTTTTGTTTACGGTGGGTCAACCCAATTTTTTAGGTTATGTTTTATATACTTTTTTTTGTTATAAAATTGTTAATAACTTTGGTTCTACTGAATATTTTTAGATGAAATTAAGCCTACAAATTAAGCAACATGTTTGCGCTCTGATGGCGAGATTCCGGCCAATATATTAAATCTAATAAGTAGGTATATATAAATAGTAAAGTTGGGTCTTTTCTGTTAGTCCCCCCACCCCACTCCTACCAGGCGCTTTTTCGCATATACAGTGTTGCACCATTTACTTTTTATAGGGCATTCGTATTTTCCACATTTGTTTAGTACACAAACAGCAAAACAAACAAGCGTTCGGTTGATCACGACATTATTTATTGATATATATACATAAATACTTTTTTTAACTTGTCCAAAACTTGAAATTCAGATTTTGGTGTTATCTCATTGGATTTTTAAGGAAAAATAATCAGTCTACTAGGTATTAGTATAATAGGTGTTAGTCTGGCTAAGGTGAATTGTATGGTACCATCGAATTTTGTACTTCGATTTGAACCTCTACCACTCTACCTGGTTTATATGCAGCAGGGTTGTTTTTGCACCGCGAACAGTAGGAATGGGAGGGAAATAACAGAAAAAAACAATAGTAGAGTAATAGTAGAGAGTTGGTTCCTTTCGTTGTTCACTTTACTTATTGCTGGGTCTTAAGGAAAAAATTAAACACGCATTCTTTAGCGATATTTCGACCCCTCCTTGGGTCATTCTCAAGATGACTTACTAGAAGATCACACTACATTTGAATTGATAAAATCTTTGAAAATTAATTTAGAAATGATTGAATCATCTGATTCTCGTAAAAAATCCTGCATATTATGGATCTGTTAAATTCTAAAAAGGTTGTCAATAATAATCCAATATGTCATAAATTCTCCTAAAATTAAATTAACATTTCATCTTTTGGTTAAAAATAAGTCTACTCCTTCTACTGAGTATTTATGTATATATATCAATAAATAATGAGGTAATGCACCTAACGAATGTTTTGTTTGTTTTTTTGCTTTTTGTGCACTAGGTAGTTGTGGAAAATACGAATGCTCCATAAAAGGGGAAGGGTGCAACCCTGTTTATGCGAAAAAGCGCCCAGTAGGAGTGGGGGAAGACTAACAGAAAAGAGACCAGTAAAGTTTAATCTAATCACAGAGCCAATTATGCAGAGCTTGTCTAATTCTACAGCATTCTAATATCCAAATATTTATTTATTTCACCCAAGTGTAAAATATTACACCCAAGTAAATTACCACAAAAAGTTTACTGTTAATTCTCTGGAGCGGGTCAAAACTTGGCCCTCAAACCGCTAACAATTAAAGACTTGTTGACGTCTTAAATTACAAGCAAATTGAGAATTCTCGACAGCGTATCAAGTTTTTATTCGGAATAAAGTAGGATCATACTATTTTTTTATTTATCTCCTGGTTTACCAGAACCGGTCTTCGGAACCCCGTAAGCGTTTCGATCGGCTTCGCTGTTTCCCATTTAATAATCTAATCGATCGTTCCGGAGCCGGACCGAGAGTCGGTTCCGAATCCGAGTGGAATAACTCACACGTAAACTCGGCGACGGAGCTTAAGGGGTGCGGGCCGAGGAGTAGGGGATACTCGGAAAGGTCGGCCATAAACGATAGCCGAAAGTGCAGAACGGACGGCGTCAAAGGGGGCAGAAACTGGTGGGAGTGCGAGAATGGAGGGGAGAGAACTCACGACCTCGGGCAGTCTACTTGATTGAATAAGAAAGAGACGAGCCGCCCTTACATTACCTGCTTTATCTCGTATCTCCGACAGATATTGACTCCATTAGAGACCTCTACACCCGACCTCCACATAACGAGAACAACAATCACACACCTCCACCCATAATACATAATGCTGCGCCGAGAAACTCCCGCCGCCGCTAAAACGTACTCCGATCTACCCCTACATGATTCCAACCAGATCGCCGCAAACAACATTATCCCGTACATTCTTATTAAATAAATTTGATATAATAAAGGTGTTCTTAGATACTTTAGTTTAGTCAATTAGAAATCATCTCACATTCATTTGTCCTATAAGGCTATTTCTCATTATAATTAAAGTAGTCCGTAATTAACGGAAGAATAATAAACAGAAGGATGGTTGAAAACAAATTAGTAAAGACCTTAATGAATTACCATATGGTTGTGGCAAGAAATTACTTCATATAGATAATACAACTGAATTAAGACCTAGTACAAGAGCTTATTGAAAGACCGTAGTGGGTTCTTCATTTTAGGGATTTATGAATTCAAAAGTTTGTGTGTTTGTCTAACGATAAATGCCGTAAAAATCTATTGATTCGAACGAAATTCGGCACACAGGTGCTTCTCAGCATTTGTGAGAACTTAATAGTTTTTTGAAATTTCCCATTAACCATTTTCAAGATTGCGACTAAAGCAAAAGTTCATAATAGTAAGCACAAAATGCTGGTGGCCATATTGAAAATAAATTGTGACATATTAAGAGCAGAATACGGGTTTTTCTATGCGAGTTCTTTAAGCACCGCAACACTCCAATGCATTTAAATTTATGGAATATTAATACGTTCTAAATACACTAGAAAGAGCGAATCGAGCAATCTGTTTTACACTGACTTTCGCATTCCAAGCGCCTTTTAGAATCTGGCATCATATTCTGGGTCCAAAAGAGATAATATACATTATATACAAGGGTAAGCCGGAAAATGATTTGCAACGTTTGCCAGCGTTTTGAGCCGACTTCCTCCGATATTCCTACTGAGAACGGACTATCCCTATTCTTCCGTAACGTAGTCTAAAAGCAGAATATCGAGAATATTTGTGTAACGTAAATTTGCCTACATCTTCAGCTGCATACTGGTAAAATAAAATGTTCACATCTCTTTGATGACAGTTCACTTACCTTTCTTAAACCTAGGATACCATGAACACCTCTGAAGATGTTTCCAGCATTAGGAGCAAACGTCGGCACGTACCGTACACCCTTCGAGACGCGGTCACCGCCGGAAGACCTAGAACTTCATTTTAATTGTAACCGCGGAAGCCTACGAACGACAAGATGAAGTTTTCTTGGTTCGATGGCTTCCGCGGGTAGAATCGTCATAAACAGCTTGGGTTTCCGGTGAAATCCGTGTCACGAAGGGGTTGAAATCCATGGATCCATGGACGCGCTGTTGATGAAGTTTGTTCAAATCAACTTAATTTTTATAGTTTTGATTATTCTGTTGTTCTTATTGTAATATCGTCTAGAACTGTTAAGGGTGTATAAAAACTTATTAGATGCAATCCTCTTGGAGTGCCGACCATCGACGGAAACAGAATTAATCATGTTTAGAGTTTTTTCCATCTAAACACTTTGTCTAACGTAAAAGTTAATAATCGGACATTGTAACCTATATATTATTATTGTAAGAGTGGCTTTTCAGCTTAGGTAAACAACCGGATAAATGAATAAAGACCATATGCTAGGAATGGGTGGTATAGAGAAGGTGCGAGAGGATGCCGAGCCTATTAATGCGTCGGGCCCTTACTTGTATAAGATTCATTGCTCCGAGGTTCATTTGTTGTCGGGGGCTAACACACGATTAACCTTTTTCACAGTTTAAGCGGTGCCGGGTTGGCCCCCTGGCGAGCCGGTTGTTTTTTGCTAAGGCTTTGCTCCAGTCCTTTGTACAGACCCCGAGCCGAACCGTTTCTAATCAACAGCACTTACTATTCACCACAGCATCTCCCCCTTCAATACCCCTCCAAACATTCCATTTATAATAAGAAAAACTTTTATAAACGTTTCCTTATCACATAATTGTCGCCCCTTTTCACACTTTCCTCAAATATACAATAACAAAATAAAAAAAACTTTTATCGAAAGCCTTAAAAAAAGTAAAATACTTTTTTTTTTTTTTTTTTTTTTTTTTTTTTTTTTTTTTTTTTTTTTTTTTTTTTTTTTNAAGAAGAACATTCCGTTAACCTTCTTCAGATTGATACTCCCCTTTGTTTTCTTTATTAGGAGAGTAACAATCTAAAGAATTGCCAATTTAAGAACAATCGGAAGATTTTTTTTTTTTTTAAATAAATACTTTTCTTTGATAATTGAACTTTTTTGGAATATACACGTACAGGCAACTCCATCCGTGGACATATTGAATATACAGGCACAATTTAAGTAGATATTATATAATTCAATAAAATTCTAATCAAAAGTGGTAAAAAATTTCAACAGTGAAGCTATATAATAATTATTTACGACATGGGCTCTAATACATTATAAAAGTATACCTATGATTGTGAATAGTAACATTGAAATACTAAATTTGGTGGTTTCATAACAAGCCAATTTATGAACGATAAAGCCTCAAACACGGGGCGAGTTTACAAGCTGTCATCTGCTCCTATTTTAAAAGTACTATATAATTACTATATAATATAATACGTATATTATATGTATATTATAATAATATAATATAATACGTATCTAATATGTATATTATACTCTTTTCACCCAGCAGCACTTAGCATCGCAATACAAATAGATTTTCAATTTAGAGCCTTGATGGAGGTCACCTACGTACGTATCTTAAGGTAATCTGACGTAGAAATTTTGCTGAAAATCAGGGGTTTGTTGTACAAAGCTGGGTTTGGTGTCATTCAATGAAATATTTTATGTTATCAAAAATTGTGGGTGATTCGGTATATATAAAGAAAATATAAAAAGAAAGATTCTCTTATCTCATTCTGCAATATTTCCAGTCTATTCGAGTCATTTTCAAGCAAAACGACATGATAGAGTTGAAATATAGCAGATAGAATCGTCCCTTTTTTATATATTCCAAAACAAAACCTATAATCTTCGATAATGCGAGATTTTAGCAATCCCCATTCATCTACAATCGAAATAATAACTCAAGATGTTCTTTGGTAAGAAGCGTAGTATTTGAGAATTTTAACGTCAAAAAATTATGATTGTTAAAGTTTTTGCGATTATGTATCTCGAAAACGAAGCTTTTGTGGAACTATATTTATAGGGAGTTTTTTGTCGAGCGTCAAAAATAATTTTGTTCAAAAAATAGTCCGTTAGGACTAAACTTTAATTATAATATACCAAAAAATTATGAAAAAGTGATTCCCGAATTCGGACTGACTTCGGGACAGGACAAAACATGCTTAAGAACTGTTGATTCAAAAATTAATGAGTGATTCTGAAATTGTTTTCTATGCTCTTTAAGATGTGTTTCATAGTTCTCTTAACATTTTTTCATTTAAATATTTCAAGTGGCAGACAGTTTTGGGGGTATTTGCACCATAGGCCTTGGAGGGGAGGGATGGACACCCCTCATTCTAACCATCAATAATGTTAGTTTCTTAATCTACCATGTTATTTCCCAAAGTAATTTGAGCCGCGAATTGCTACATACATTAATATGTAAGATAATACACTAGTAAATTATAAGTATTTATGTAAACTATAAATAACTTATGGGCGTACGAACCTCCAGCTTGACAATCCATAAATGGATTTTCAAGTGGCGACTAACTGGTTGCGAATGCCAATTGTAAGGTTTATGCAGCTGATGAAGCGACAAAACAAACCTAATGGTAAAAATATTATAAATGATAACAACCTCGTATGCTATGCGTTAAATCATTTTGATAGTTAGTATCATACAATGATACATCCTATATCAGAGAGTGGTTGTACCATTGTTGCTATATGATTTATCACACTTTTAATAAGTAAAAGCCTTAACCTTAGTAAAACTACTTAACCCATTTTTAACTTTACAAACATTACAGTTAGATCAACTTATTATATAAATAATAGAGACTGTTATTTTAGTTTTTCTTTAAATGAATCAATTTTGTTTTACAAGGCATACACCAGAGCCACCACCATCCACAAGCGTTCCTTCTTTAGATTGTTTTTCTCCTATGTTTTTTTTTAGACTATAAATTACTAAGCCCATCTATTGCGGCCCAAGGGCGTTTCTTCCGGTTCTAATTTAGGCTAGCATCAAGATCACCTTTCTTGGTCCATAGGATTTTTTCGGCATAGCTCGCCACCTGGTCCCTAGAGTCTGCACTTTCGAGCATTCCACCGACCACACAATCTGAGGTGATTCCTTTATTGCGGACGAATCGCCTCTTAGTGTCATAAGTGCTATGAAGCTCTAATCTCTGCCCACTTGCAGCCGACAAAGAAGGCATGCTCTGAGTCGTTAGGAGCTCCTGGGCAGTAGAGGCAATCGGCCAGAGCCGCTTTTCCCACGATTATTATGTAGAATCTAAATCTAAAGTAACCATGCCCACTCAAGAACTGAGTGCGGTAGTGACCTACCTCGCCATGGCTCAGTTCCTTGTCTCTTCATCCTACGACTGTTGCCCCATGCCGGCTCTTTCTTCTCGGGTCACTACTTACTTGCATACCTCTCTTTTCAGATGTATAGGAATGACACCAGCGATGACCAGCACCGATGGCTCAGACACCTGAGTCAATATCCTTCACTAGTTTCCTCGAACAAAGAGCCTTTGCTCCAGTAATGGCATGCCTAAGTTCTCTTCTCGCCGTCTTCTATTCTGCTAACTTGCTAATCACATCAGCCCTACCTATGGCAGAGTATACGGCTTGTTGTAGCTTGTGGTGATTTCTGTAGTCTACCAGAATGCCAGGCGCTTTTCCTGGCGGGATCTTTATTAAGGCATTAGGGCCTCACAAGCTTTATGGATGAAATCCAATATGGCAATATCCAAGGTGGCAATTGCGTCAACCACTTCTCGTCCGTCCTCGCTTGGCCACTTCAACATAAAAGAAAAACTTTCAACGTCCATGGGTTTAGACTAAGGGTGTTAATCCCTTAGAGGAATCGGGTAAACGGTCATCCGTGGTGCTCAAATGACGGAAAGAGGCAAACAGGAGTGCTAGGAGGTGGTCACCCAACTAGCGATACCAAAGGCTAGCAGAGGTTAGCGGAAGGGTGTACGGATCAGCCGGAAGTGGTTACCCACCGGCGCGGTGGAAAACTCAAGGCTAGGACAGGGGGCTGGCAGTGGTAACTTACCGGTGGTATAGGGCAAACAGAGGGTGTTTCGTAACTTGAAGGGGTGGTGACGTAACTTAAAGGGCTGAAAGTGGTGTTCCACTAGTGGAAGTAGGCAAGCAAATCGGCCGCAAGTGGTGCCCCACCGGCTGTGAATTTAAGTCAAGCCATGAAGCTGGTAGTGGTAGGCCACCAGTGGATACTCAAGAAAAGGTTAGGCCGGCAGTGGCAACCCGCCGGTGGATACCAATGCCAAGTTGCTGACCCAGCGGCGGAAAAATAGGGCCACTAGGGATGAAAAAGCAAAATAGGGTAGGGAGGTCCGAAATAAAATTACTCCATTATAAATATAAATATATTGGAGAAATGCATAGGTAACATAATATGTGGATAAATAAAAATTACAAGGAAAAAAGGTCCGATGGTGAGGGGTGAGAGAGAGAGTCTATATGATCAGGTTAAAGGTCTAGGAGAGAGTTGAAACAAGTGGTGCCTACTGGGCTGGGGAGACAAATTTATTTAAAAAAAATAAATATAATTACTTAAAAGTCTGATAGTTAAGAAGGGTAGTGTTTCTTAGAAGTATAATAACCGCTGTTTTAATTGCTGCATCAGTCAACTCTTGGTTTATATTACGCCTTATCTCACCCCACGCCTGCGTAGATCTTTCCCTTCGCGGGTTTAATCAGGATCGCCTTCGATCTGACCCTGCGTCACATACTAGGGCGTCTTGGTGCCAGACCTCTTTTGGTTTTAGGCTTTCCTCTAGGTGTACTTTCATTTATAGTTCCTTGCCTTTCTACATATATTCTTTCTAATCTTTCTTATCAATTATCCCGGCTCGGTGTCGTCACTACTCTGTGCCTGTCCCAACAATTTCGCTTCTTGCGGCCATTCAGGCTTTAAGGCCTGCTGTGCTCCATCTTCGTCTTTCCTCCGTTTTCCATGGGCCTGTATCTTTAGACTGGTGAGACTTTGCTGTACATTGAGGTGACACTTTCAAGTTGCCAGTCCCACCGTCTAACGGCTCTGGCAAGAAGATTACTTTCAGTCTCAAGCCAATAATTCTTAAGCGACTGCAAGGCCTCTAAAGACTCCTCTAGATGCAATTCTTTACGATATTACTTATGATTTTCTGGCGATAGGTCGCCGCATTCATTTTCTCCACTAGGTTTTGGCCCGTTTGAAACTACTCCGCCTCTTCATCTCTAAGCCTCATTATGTAGGTCTTCACCAGCGATACTTCCTATCAAGACTACCCTGCTGATTTTTGGAGTGTCTTTACTTGAAGATTCCTCTTTGTTCGCCATACACATGACCGTTTTTCTTCCTGCGGTCGGCTTTCCTGTTGAAAAGACTTCCCCTACAACCGCGTCAGTGGCAATTGTCTTTCCTGGGCCAAGGGACATCTTGCCACTTAGGCCTTACTTGCTAATCCAAAAAGCTACATTCATTCTTCTTTCTCAATGAGCGCGCTATCTCGACGTTGGATTCTTTTCATTTTACCTTAAGAACCCCATCAAGCGTCTACATGGTGGACCTCTTACCAGACCTCTTACTGCTGTAAGCTGCTGAACTATGTTTGCGTGACTCGGACTTCACCACGGGGAGGTGTCAGTAGAGTTAGGAGACAAATGCCCATCAAGCTCTCAAGGCCTACAACTAGGATAAAAGACAAGCTCGTCTCTCTTGCAGGCACCTGTCGGAAAGCAAAATCCTGTCGGAAAATGCCCTCCTCCAAAGCCCGGGTCTTTGTCGTACACTGTGATTTCTGATGTTCATAACCGGATCATCGAGATTATATTGAATAATTTGTTGGTAAGCGAGATTGCCATTATATTATATTGCTGTACTGGGAACCAATCCAATAGAACAAGGTCACAGAAACAACTGCACATGTCAGAACATCAGAAAATGCAAAAAGACAACCAAAATAGTTCCAAGACTTTGACATGCCACATATATGTGCTGAAGACAGTTTATCAGAACATGAAAACACAAAAGAATGGCATGAAGCTGTTAAGTCATATATAAAGAAAGGAACATGGGTCAATTAGTTTATCTAAAGTGATTGTCGCTGACCATATCAGCGAAACTCTCTATGGATTCGCCTTCTTGTATTTTTAAATTTGAAAACCTGTGTGGTAGCAGGGTATTGTTCCTATATAAATTTGTCTTCAAGTTGTGTTATAGCACTGTTGCATGAGAGATGGTAAGTTGATGATGGTTAAAAAAGTTTTCGTGGGCAATGAATACACGAGGCAGAAATGTTTCATTTGCTGCATTTTTGCATACAATATTTCATCTATACTCACGCTATTTAGATAAGAAATGGAATCTTAGGTTAACTTAAAAATACATTAATAATATAGCATTGCTTTGTCATAAAACAAGGGTAAAACTAAATTAAAATAACACAAATTAAAACAAAACCATAAATATTTCTCTGACTAAGCAGGGAAATATTTCCATGACTGTTTCAATAACGTTTCTGTCTGTTTTTAATACTTTAACAACAAATCAGCTTGAAAGCACTTTTAAGCCTAAAAACCATTTAAGTAATGCTTAATTTTGCTGCCGTGAGGAGATAAAGTATTAATTGTACTGTACTAATCTGTCATAACGATCTTTTAATGCTGCTAACCACATACACACTAGTCCTTTTAATTTGATTTGCAATAACTAACTGGAGTATTTAAACCTTGTTTACATTAATAAATATTAAAGCTAGTCGGTCATTATTTTTCTTGTTTGTATTATTTTTTACTGGTCTTATATTACTTTGCTTTGTAAGTTTCATCGCACAACTATTACCCCAATTTTGAACCACTTCCCGTCATTCAATCTTCNTCAAATTGCCCAAGCACATTGTTTTTGAAAACCGGAGGATGTTCTAATAATAACATAACTGTGTTAGTTTAATTAATAGTTATAAGTTATAAGAATTAGACAGATTTCATTTTTTGTTTTCTTTAATTGTTAAAAAAATAAATACATGTGGAGAGAAAGAACTAACTAAAAGAACTAAGAGTCGATTAAAAAGATTGATAAAATCCCCAAAGAAACACAATTTTGCCTTTCAGTGATAGCCTCCCTGGCATATTTCGAACATGTTCAGTTGCTGAAGAAAAGATCCCCTACTTTAATATGGTGACCACAACAAATACCCACCAAAATCAATTTGTTACAAAAAAAAAATAAAAAATATAATAATAATAATGATAATAGAAATTTGTGAAATATGATTTGAATCTGTTGGGGTATTTAATTTGAAGGATACTTAAGTATTTTCTCGTGCATGCTACTTTCAGGTTGTTTAGAGGAGTTAATTTGACTGTAGCTGTATTTGCTTTAGTTAATTTAATTGAATATAAATGCAAAGTGTTTAGTTAAGTTTAGTGGACAGCTTGGGCTAGCAGAATGATACTCTACTAATACGGTTAGATAAGTTGGGTGGCCTGTAGGCATCTTTCCTTAATTAGATCCCGTGCGCAGACCCCCCTCCTCATTGCTTGGATTTGTTTTCGCCCGAAGGTTGGAGCTCAGCCCACTTAAGTTATTATTATTTTTTCATCTTTCTTCTTGTTCACAACCAGCTGTCAAGTGGCTAATTTTTCTACCTTCCGAACCCACAAGTAACATCACCTGGCTCCCGTTCATCACAATTATATTTTCTCGACTCCTCACAAAAACTCATTCTGCTAAACCATCATTTTACATAAATTTCAATCTACCAAAACGCCTTGCTTATTAAACAAAAAAAAAATTTATAATAATAATAAACACTTCTTTATGTATGTATATTATTAACGTGTCGATTCGGAATAATAATATTAACGTGTAATTTCAGTATTTTTTAAAAACTAAAACTATTGTTTTTAAACCTATATTTAATAGGAATTTTAAAATCTGTTAGATGTAAATTTGTCATCTGCTCCTATTTTAAAAGTACTATATAATTACTATGAATTAGTGTCCCACTTTATCTTATCTTTATTAAAATAAAGTGGCTATAAGTGACTAACAGCAAAATATAATTATTACGAACTTCTATTTCACATATTAATTATATTTTTTAAAATTACGCATACAACTAATATAGATAAGAAATAAGGGTAAACGTTTTTTTCTATTAGTAATAACCGGCAGCGAATTGATCAGTGCGACTCTACAGCTATTACGATAAAATAAAAGCCATACTAAATAACGAATAAGTCCCTAAATTTTAATAACGTAAGCCCTGTAATAAAGAACTCTACAAACCACATCGAGATATATACACTGAAAATTTTCGAATGTCAAAAGAGCAAGCCCGAATTTTGAACCCGGTGTAGCGGCAAGGTCTTTCTCGTGATATTTCGCAAACACTACACATCTGCTTGGAAAATCTATTTTCCAATGTGCGAATATGTGTTCCAATATTGTGCTCTATGGATTTGGTTGTTTAGGAATTGTGATTTCCAGTAAAGGAGAACTATAACATTCACATTCGGAGGGTATTAACTTTTTACAACTTCTTCCATCTATCCTATATAAGTATATTTTGAAAATCCATTTTCCTCATTTCATTCTATTCCGTCAGTAAATTTGATGTGTTCGGAAACAGACATAATTATTATTATGGTGCAAAATGATAATATAAAATCTATGATTTAAGGTAGGTACGTAATTCCTAGACGCGACTTCCGCGATAGACGCTGAGCGTTAAGCCTCGTTTACACGGTGATAGTTTTCCCTCGATAGAACTATTATGTCAGTCAAGGTCATAGAACTATCGTGGAGGTGTACAGTCTGCACGGTGAGAGTAAACATGCAGCAAAACTTGTTGTTTTGTACTCAAAGTGATATCCATAACCAACATGTCCGATTCGGATACAGAAACTGAGCGTTAACTACTCAAAAATTTTAATGGTAAAGAATAACTTTTCTTGAATACCCGAACTTTGGTCCTGTTTTCTTTTGCACTATTTTAGAAATTTGTCCTTTTTAAGTCTAGGGTACATTTTGAACAAAAATTAATTTCACGCATCTTCATTTAAGGTTACTTCTTTAGATTGTTACTCCCCTTTTTATTTTTAGAATATAAATGAGTTTAACTATATAACTATCAAGACAAAAGGATGCTAGTCCAATGTACTTTGGGGCAAAGGCAAAGTAATATCACACTTCGGCTTTTATAAGGGGAGTAACAGTCTAAAGAAGAACATTCCGTTAACCTTCTTCAGATTGATACTCCCCTTTGTTTTCTTTATTAGGAGAGTAACAATCTAAAGAATTGCCAATTTAAGAACAATCGGAAGATTTTTTTTTTTTTTAAATAAATACTTTTCTTTGATAATTGAACTTTTTTGGAATATACACGTACAGGCAACTCCATCCGTGGACATATTGAATATACAGGCACAATTTAAGTAGATATTATATAATTCAATAAAATTCTAATCAAAAGTGGTAAAAAATTTCAACAGTGAAGCTATATAATAATTATTTACGACATGGGCTCTAATACATTATAAAAGTATACCTATGATTGTGAATAGTAACATTGAAATACTAAATTTGGTGGTTTCATAACAAGCCAATTTATGAACGATAAAGCCTCAAACACGGGGCGAGTTTACAAGCTACAAGCCGGCTTTTATACAAGCAGCTCGTAAACTAGCCCAGAGTACTCGATGCACTCACTCCATTAGCTGCTACTAAAAAAGCTCTGGAAAAAGTTAATCTGCCGGTGACTTTACAAGCCACTCGCAAGCATTTTATAACACAAACAGGAAAATGTCACAGCACCTCGTGGTTTCTACACACTAGCTACTTGGCTACTGAGCGTGTGGAAAGTTTCGTGTGGCACGACAACTAGCGCACTCGCCGACTCGCCGGCTTCTTACTCTCCGGCTTGTAGCTTGTAAACTCGCTCCGTGGACTTGAGGCTTAAGAAAAAGACGAGAAGTAAGAAAGTCATGGAACATGCACACAAGAATTTAAACTTCAACAATACAAAATTTAAGCAGACTATTAAACATAGTCAAACTTTTAAGCAGTCTCAAAAAGGCAGATTTCTATCTTCTATGATGAATTTTGAACTCCACTTGTGGCTACCATTTTTGACGCAATTCTCCTGTCTTGTGCAGACTGCGTTCTTGACCCGAACACAGAAATATTCTGTACCTTTTACTCTCTTCCAAATTTCTTGACAAACTCTTTCCTCTTTAATTTTCTCACCTTAGTGGTATTATTATAATGTGACAACCTGTGCTTTATGGTTTTAATTGTTTAGGAATAGTAAATGAGAACTAAGATTTCCATTTACAAGAATTCAATTATTTGCAGCAATTTGAGATAAATAGCATACGTTCTATAATTATTGTTCTAATCCATAACAATATTCACCATTCTCGCCATTTATAAATAACTCCGAAAAATTGATATATAATATATTAGATAGGTTACTTCATTTATGTTGATAAATGACATAATAGAAACCATTATTTACTTATTCGTCTGTTTTCTTGAGTTAAAATAAACCTCCACTGCTTCCATGAGAGTTGAAATAATGAAATTATATAAATCTATAAATGAATTTGATGATTTGTAATAATCCACTGTGCAATTATTCATTTACCAGTGTAACTTCAGTAGTAAATGTTACAACCCAAAATCCTGATGTAAAGTAACGAAACAAATTTAAATTATAATATAAAGCAATTAGTAAAGTGATAATTCAAAAATGCCAGAATGGGAAGCACTGTTAGAATTCAAAACAATAAAGAGGTAATAGTTAGCAAAGTGATTCTTGAAAAAATTCACGGTGCTGATCGTTTTTTGATAGACGAAAAACGACTCAGAATAGGAGTCCAGTGTACTGTGTAAATACCGTTGCTGAAATAAGAATAGTTTTGAGTTTTGAGTTATGTGTCTGAGGGAAAATTGAGAGTATATTATCATACTAAACAGGAAAATTGAGAGTATATTATCATACTAAACAGAAAAATTGAGAGTATATTATCATACTAAACATTTTGACGTTGAGAGTGAATTCGCGTATTGTGAGGAGAAGTGTGGAGATCTGTTAGCATGTGTAGATAGTTTTACAGGAGGTAGAGGTGGGACTACCTAGAGGAAATTGGATCATTATATTCGTCACATCACAAATAGACTTCAACTCATAGAATCCGATGATTCGGTGAAGAATGAGTTGAGGTCCAAGTTGTTAACAAGAGTTTTGGATATCTCCGATATGAGCTTGGGAGTAAATACTCGCTATCGAATAAACCCGATGTCGAGCGTAAAATTAATGGATCCGGCACTTAAGGATCTTGTAAAATAATGTTGTCAGAGGAGGCACTTCAGTTCTCAGTTGTCAAGCATCTTATATCTCCTCAAGTAGTCACAGCCAATTGGGGTGTTAAGTGCTCAAGCGATGGCTGCTCAACATGAGTTAAGCAGCCTCAGCGCTTGTTTGGAACGGTTACAAAGAGCAAACCTTATGACTTCTTGTTATACAAGTATAATCATATTTTTGCAGAGCTAAGTATAAATATTTTGGCTACATAGTTATAGGAATGGTCTTCACGTCGTCCCGGAAAATGGGAAAATGAATCGCCTATCGTAAAGTATCCACCGCCTAAAACGGTCAAAGGGGTTAGTAGATTTGATGGGACGGCATCGTGGTACCGTCATTTGAAAAGTAGGGACCTACTGTTTGAAGAGTGCCAGCACGTGAATAGGAGGAACTTTGCCCTGAAGTTTAGAGAAGTTAGGCTTAAGCACCCTTTTAATATCGTTCGGAATTTTGCATACTTAATTTATAACCTAGAGGTCGACAAAGGTCAACCTGTAGGACGGTGGCATGTGGAGAATCTAAAAGCTAACCCTGAGGACTGAGATGACTTTGGCAGACCATAATCACCAGCTACGGGGTAGAATGGCTAAATGTAGCGGTCTAGTTTTATACCAATACATTAGAGTATCATTATTGTTGGTTGATGGACGCATCAACCTTTGACATTACCTTTGACTCTGTGTATAATGACTTCTAGATCTGTGGATTCTTTTAGAGCTAGTTGTAGGTGAAGGGTGAAGGTTTATTTTATGTTCATGATTATTGCATGTATGAGATAAGGTGTATTTTTTTTGCATGATTCAAGGTTGGTGTGGTTGGAACGTGCCGGAAGGATTTGAGAGTAGAGTCTAGTTTAAGAGATAAACATTGAATGACAGCGAAACAGGAACGCCAGAAAAAAGAAGAATTATGAACGCACATGCGCAATGAATTCAAGTATGTAAATAATCATTTTCTACGCATCTAAACAGAGATTTAGTGTTTATATTTCGTATCAATCGTAGATTAATGTTTTTATTATTACAGTCGGATATTGTAAGCTATATTGATACTAGGACCTAGAGACAATTCCTTTTTTCTTTTAAACCCTATATATGAAGTGAAATCTATTTCCTATTAAACTACCGTAATAAAGAGTAGATGCAACCTAGAAAACCAATAGACACATTCCTACTTAGTTTTATAAACCTACCGAGCCAAATATTGCATCTGTAATAATTAAAAAAAAAAGTGAAAATTCTCAGTTTAAAAACTTTCTTTTTATAAGAGCTCGTAAACTAGATCGTTTGTTATTAAAAAAAATAATCATGTTGGACGAATGGAAAAAATGGAATGTTTCCGTTAACCAATTTCCAATGTTAATGGAAACTTTGAAGTTTCAGGACGAGTCCGATAAAGGATTTTTCCTCGATCAATTACATGGAGGATATATTGTTTTAACAACTACTGCCTATTAGTTTTTAACCGGCTATCATAAGTCTGGATGAGCTATCTATAGTTTTTTCTTTATCTTGTTAGAATTAAACGAGTTGATACGCAATTAAAAAATAAATAGCTTTATACAAAGAGGAAAAGGAAGTGAATCGTCCGAAAATGTTATAGCTTATAGTATAGCTTAAAATGGTATACCTTATAGTGTAGCTTAAAAGTGTTATACCTTATAGTATAGCTTAAAAGCCGAGTACATATTCCAGTTTTAATTTTGTAACTTTAAGGTAAGACCTTCGAAATGAATTATTAAAAAAAATGTAGATTGACGTCTATAGCCGTGGTTCATCGTCTCTTAGACACAATCTGGCCCACTAAACCCAGATTAGGTTATTCCGGCTTTGGCGTAGTTTAATTTGGTTTTCGTAATGTAAAAAGAATAACAAATTATCCAAAAAATTTCTTTGTATATTTATAAAAAAAAAGTTTAATATAAAGACCTCTCTCATTTTAAATATTGTTTTTTAGAAAATGGATTTATAGGTGTAATAAATATAAAATATTCCTGCTGTTACTGAAAAATATTCTAATAATAATTATTAGATAAAAAGAACTTTTTATATACAACGTTTTTAAATTTTCTGTTAAATCATAGTGTTGATAATATAATTGTTATTGTTACATATAATGTTAGGGAAAACAAATACATAGTTTCGAATTTATTTACTTGATATAAATGACAACCAACGAGATAGCTGATCTTAAACCTATAAAAGGACAAATCCTTGTACACAACGGATCTCGCCAACAGTGAATCTAAACCGTTCCATCGATATGCCCCTAGGGGAAGGTAAGAAAAGAAAAATGATTACAAGTAAAGAAGTACAGATGCAGAAAAATTAAACCGATACCTAGGACACAAGTGTAAACAAACCTGGTTGTCACACGTCAATTAATTAATTTATTTGTTTACTTTTCCTGTTTCGCTGTCATTCAATTTTTTATCTCTTAAAAATACAATTCCTTTTTACATAACAAAAAGGTCTGTTAATCATTCTTGAAAATTTTAACAATTTTATCAGCCATACCGGATACTAAAATAAAAAAATATGTGTGAGGCTCTCACGCATTAGAAGTGAAACTTAAGTTCTAGAATGCATTGCTTTCTTTCATTTTTTGACGAATTTATTATTTCTGGATTAAGAAATGGTTATGGGAAATTTAATTGTGCGGTAAAAAAATAAGAATTCTTCACCTTAACGCACGATCAGCGAGTTTTTTTTACATTTAACAAAACTAATTTGCTGTTTGTTTAATTAAAGTAACTGTTTATATCGAGTTTTTAGTGAAAAACAATGTGATTTTAAGTGATTATGACAAAAATGAGGAGAATAATACGCCTCCCGAAATAATTCATTCTGTACAAAATACAACTAATGAATTAATGTCATCTTTATCAAAAGAGAAATACGTACTTACATGTAGGAAGTTTTTTTTCTGTATTTACTATTAAAATCCAACAATCGTAGATAAAGTACGGTACGCAATTTGTGCGAAAACTGCATTTTGCTTTGCCTGTGTGGTTTTTTCTACCCTCGCTGTCACTCGGGTGCAAACTCCACACTCGCATGCAAAATGCTACTTTCCGCACTAGACGCGTAATGTACTATTATACGGGGCATAATCATTTACGTAATTGTGGTTGATTTTTTCGGTCCTCAACAGTAAGCTTGAGTTTAGATTTTAAAGTTAAAAGTGATAATTGGTTGTTTTGACGGAGATTTTGTGGTACCACTACATAATTGTGACTAGAGAGGTTAAAAAAAAAGTAACACAACAACATTGTCACCACAATTTAATTTAGTTAAACTAGCAAGTTTTGAGTTTCGACGTAGGTATATCATCTTCAGCAGGTATATCAGAAGATGATATTATAGGTTGAAACACGTCTGTTTCTGTTTAACTACATAATATACAAAATTGTGGTGACAATACCGTTGTGTTGAAGTGTATTAACTTCTCAAAGTCATAAGTTAATCGTGATGCTCTCTTATATGCTCTCTCAATGTATATGAAAAAGAGGGTCTGAAAGTTTTTTGTTTGCAGTTTGATTGCGAGATTGACGAAACGTTGCGCACTTGTATTTCAAAGCAAGAGCATGATCATCTTACTGATCATATTATAATGTGCTCTTATACTACACTTTGCATTTTTTATGATTAATACTCCTCCTGAACGGCTGAACCGATCTGCACAAAATTTGGCATGGTCATAGTGACTAACCACAGGAAGGTATAAATCTGAAATGGTCCAAATCGGTACACAGGGGTACGGGGTACGGGGTACAAAAGTTTTCTCTTGAACAGCTGAGCCGATCTGCACAAAATTCGGCACGATCATAGTGACTAACCACAGGAAGGTATAAATCTGAAATGGTCCAAATCGGTACACAGGGGTACGGGGTACGGAGTACAAAAGTTTTCTCCTGAATAGCTGTGCTGATCCGCACAAAATTCGGTACGGACATAGTAACCAACCACAGGAAGGTATAAATCTGAATTGGTACACATGGGTACGGGGTACGGAGTACAAAAGTTTTCTCCTGAACGACTGAGCCGATCCGCACGAAATTCGGCACGATCATAGTGACCAACCACAGGAAGGTATAAATCTGAAATGGTCCAAATCGGTACACATGGGTACGGGGTACGGAGTACAAAAGTTTTCTCCTGAACGACTGAGCCGATCCGCACAAAATTCGGCACGATCATAGTGACTAACCACAGGAAGGTATAAATCTGAAATGGTCCAAATGGTACACAGGGGTACGGAGTACGGAGTACAAAAGTTTTCTCCTGAATAGCTGTGCTGATCCGCACAAAATTCGGCACGGACATAGTGACCAACCACAGGAAGGTTTAAATCTGAATTGGTCCAAATTGGTTCACAGGGGTACGGGGTACAACATTTAAAATAGTTTATGCCCTTCAAGGTGCATGGTGTGTCATTGGAAAGCGCTTTAAGAATACAGTTATTGTTGTTATGTTATATTTTAATTTATGAGGGGTTATTGGTAAAATAGAAAAAAATAAAATAAATGAATTAATATATGGTTAAAACGCACGCTCAGCTCAATATTGCAAGCATTGCACACCTAGTCGCTTAACTCCTATTAAAAGATTTTACACGAAACTGGCCGGAAAAGACCAGCAATTTCGCTTAAGGGAAATAAGGGCCCTGCAGACCCCGCCCCGTGGCGCGGGGGCCCCAAAAGCCTTATTGCCACTACTGTTTTTTACAATTTCGTACCCACAAATCCTCTCGTTCCTTATTTTTAGGATAGAGATACGGCATCAAGCCCATCAAAAACTACAACCCCTCCCCCCCAGGGAAATGACATAACCTTATTTTCGACCATTTTGAAAATGGCATGACCTTATTTGGCATGACAATTTCGCTTAGCACGGCAATAAAAGGCCCCATTTTACAACTTATATTACGTCCGGGGGTAAAAAATTAGTTAAACATTCTGGTAAAAGATAAATAAGCAATTATTGAATTGACTTTTAAACTTCCTTCGGTGCGAGTAATGAAATCAAAAACTTATTTTATCAAAAATATTAAATATGGTTATAATGTGGGTTAGTTATTTCCTATGAAGAACGTCTCATTGGATTTTCGAGATTTCTTTTTGGAAACTTAAAGATTTTGGAGAACTACTCTTCTTTCGGAACGTCTGCTTCTGAAAAGTGTCATTTAGGGAGGTTAAATTATAACTTTAAAATTTTGAGGAATGTTTGCCGAGCAATTCCGACATTATAGAACCCGAAATTAGAATTGTTTTAGAATTTATAATTGTTTTGATTTTTTTCATAAATTGAAGTATCATTTTAACAAAATTTCATTGATATCGGTCATAAGTTTTTACGGTTGGTTTGCAAAATATGAGCGACAGATCAACATACGCGAAACCAAATAATATGTTCCCGAAAGAGATTTCCTCCAGGGCCGAATTTAACAATTTTCCGCCCCTAGGCACTATTTACACAGCCGCCCCCCCCCCAATTTAAAAAAATAACCTACTTACATTTATTGACAGTTGCCAAACTGATTTTTACGTACCGTTACGAAAATGTTTT
>KZ651042.1:761284-791294 GCA_001010745.2 Gerris buenoi
TTTTTTTTTTTTTTAATGTTTTTTGCGAATATCTCAAAAACTATGCTGTTCCAGGTTCATGTTTAAGAAACTTTTTTGTTCAGCGTCAAATTTCCTATAATAAACACTTTGCATTGTGCTTTCGTTCGGGAAAACCTTTTTTGCATTTTTACTAGAATTAGTCGTGATCCTGACCGAAAAATGTCACGTCAGGTAACATTAAATCCCCCATAATTCAAAAACTAGTCACTTGATCTTATTCTTTAATTATACCACTTGAAAGCTTGGGAAAAGCAGAAGTTTTTTCTGAAAACGCCACACTTCAACATCCCTCAATTAAGAGAAATACGTTCAGGAATTTCGTGGTCACTTTTTAAAAAATACAAATTTTCAAATGTAACAGAACTTAAAAGATGCTTAGCAACTGAGAATTTGGAAATAAATGAATGATTTTTAAAGGTTTTTTTATGGTCTTTAAAATTGTCCCTTAGCTCAATTTCTCTATCTCATTTAGTTTTTGAGATATTAGGCATTTTGAAAATTATCGCGAAGCACAATAGCTCCGCGGCCGCTGCCGCCCCCTGGTGCTGCCGCCCCTAGGCACGTGCCTATAGTGCCTAGTGGGAAATCCGGCACTGATTTCCTCTTATAATTTTTGAAATGGGAGGCATACAAATTGTACGTTTTTCAGAACGATCACATATAGTTTTTACTATCTTCGATAAGCTCGGAAGCAAACTTTTTTAATTGGGCCACAGCTAAAGTTCACAAAAAAAAAAAAAATAAAATAAATATAAGAAAAGGCTGCGAACCCTAAAAGGCATGTAAAACATGTATAAACGTATCAAGAAAAGAAATAGGGTCAGTTGGGGTATTTGAGAACAAATTTTAAAGTTTTTACCAAAACTTGGGTTTCCCTAGTTTGAGAAATTAAAGGATACATTTCGTGTTATCTTGTTGATTTCACCACTAGGTACTGAAGTGTGATGGTATGGGAATTTAGTGTTTATAGTTGTGATTATTAACTGGTGTGAGCCTATTCACAATTACCCCTTAGGATAGGGAAAATGTGAATGACCATTCACATTTACAGTCACAGTCAGGTAGGCTCAGGGAAAAATTGATTTACCTATACTAAAACTGGAATGGTTTACTAATTTACTAATAATACTAATTTGGACCATTTCAGATTTATAAATTCCTGCGGTTGTTCACTATGACCGTGCCGAATTTTGTGCGGATCGGTTCAGCCGTATGTGTCCAACCACATGCTTCACTTCACTATGCTCAACAAGTTATAGCAAAATCTAACCATAAACGCCTTAGCAGGAGGAGGAAAAAACTGCGTAAAGTATTGTTCACAACTACCCCTTGGACAAAATAGTATGTGGAAATTTTGAACGTGTACAAGAAAAGTAATGAAAACAGAATGCATCAAAATAAAAAACTCAAAATGTCTTAGGGCATTGGTAATTTACTAAATAAACAATTAAAACGACATGCTTTCGTATTCTCCAGGTCAAACAGAAGAAAATCTAAACACTTGTAAAGCTGTTAGTCCGCTTTTTTTTTTTGCATCACCTGATTAAAATAGAGAGATTTACAATCAGCTTCAGAAAAGAGCGGGAACCCAAAATATAACTTCGCAATAGCGCCAAGCTTCAAGATCGCCACAGTTGGAATCCTTTAACATCATTTCAGAGGGCTAACAATTTTGGTTCACAATTACCCCATTTTCACAATTTCCCCAACTGACCCTACTTGAAAACGTGAAAATAGTTATATTATTCCTTGGAATAGGGTTTCTTGAAATATCTGAAAGAACATACCATCATCATCGCCAGAAATAAGCAGAGATATTGAAAAATAATTTCTTCTTTCAAGCCCACCGAAGGTAACGGTAAGTGATACAGTTGTTAAGAACCTATTTTTTTTTTTGTCACCGATTTCAAAAATCTTTTTCAGACACCAGGGAACATTATTGGTTCCTTGACTGTTTTAAAAACTCCTAGTCCGATTATAATAAACTAGCCGTTAGGCCCGTGGCAACGGGCAGAATAAATATGGTTAAAAAAGAGCTAGTTATAATTTAAATAGTATGTTTTATGCTCGTAGCTTCATCAGTGCAAGGGCGTGGCTCAGTGGTAGAGGATCCGCCTCATGTGTTGGAGGTCACTGGTTCAATCCCAGCTTATGGCACATCAATTTTTAACGTTATAAATCGTTTAGAGGTGAGTCGTCGCCGTCGCCGTTGTCGGGACACTACTCAATTATATAAAAGATTTTGATAAACATAATTCGTCCATTTTTAGTTCCATATAAGTTTCAACCTTCGTCGCCCAATTGTTTCTCTTCCACATGAGCACAAGCATACATTTATTTACACCTTTAAAAGTATTAATCTGATTTTTTATTAAGTTTGGATGGTTGAAAGTAGCCCGCAGATAAGCTCGGATAATTTCAACCGTCTTTATTCTTTTTTTTTTCTTAATTGTATTCTAAAAATATATGAAATAGGAAGCCAGGAAGCTATGTGCCACACTAATTGGCAGACTATTTTACTTAGCTATGCGCTTTGCCACACTAATTGGCAGACTATTTTACTTAGCTATGTGCTTTGCCATACTAATTGGCAGATTATTTTACTTAGCTATGCGCTTTTGGAACATGCTTTTTTGAAACATACATTATCAGTTGACTACCCAACCAAAGCTTGAGAATAAGGGCCCATTTATGAAAATTTTAAGTTATTTATTTAGATGTTAAAATATCTCTGTTTCCTATCCTACGGTCATATAAATGGCCCAAAGGAGGAAATTGTGGTTCTCGCCATAAAAGTTACGCCAGGACCTCTATGTGATCTAATTATAAATCACTTGAAGTACCTGTTAATTAATTATCTAATATATTGAATACAAAAACAAACAATAATAAATTATTTTCAATTAATTAAAAAAAAAGATAATGATTTTAATAAATAATGTTTACAGTTAATCATTATTTTTGAAAAATTAGTGTCAGTTAATATTTTTAAGTGACTAATTTAATTAAAATCAAACCCCCTATAATTTAATTACATGTTGATTAAATTAGACATTAAACAAAAAGCACTTCAAATATAAAGTAGGTATTTATTTAAATACAGTTAAGTCATATTTGCTTAGTATAATGTATTCTTCCCAGCTGTTATAATTAGTTTATAAAAGCCGCACCTACAGGTGTTTCAATAAATGATATTCAAATAACAAATGTATTTTATTAATTTATGTAAAACCAACATGGCTCTGAAGAATATATAATTCTGAATCTATTAATATAATTTAATAAGTAATTAATCACATAGTAAGGGAAGAATGAGGGTTCAAACTTTAAAATCTTGAAAGAAAAATGATCTTAAAACTTTTTTCCCCCCAAAAATCCTGTAGATATTAGATTGTCACTTCGCACGGCAGTATGTAGGTTAAAAATAAAGCCCCCATACACGATCAAACATTTTGCGCAAACATGATGTTTGCACAAACCTGATGTCGGGCAAATTTAGACCATACACGTCAAACTTTATGTTTGCGCAAACATCAAACAGCCCCATATACGGTCAAAATGTTTACGCAAACATGATGTTTGCGCAAATATTTTGACCGTGTATTAGTATTGGGGCATTTTGATCTGTAATTAGTTCTTTTTGTAACGCCTTGCAATGGAAAACCTTTAATACTTGTCTTATTATAAGTGCGCTGGAGCCTAAACCTTAAATTAATTTTTATTTTAAATGTACGTTTTCGTCATTATTATTACGTGAATAGAACTTTTCGGCGGGATAAAAGAGAGAAGAATTACGATTACGGTCGAGTGAAAATTGCCCTTTGGTAATATGTTAGCATAGATTTCTCGCTTTTTGAGTTTTAGTTATTTAATTGGGTTTTTCAACAATATTTTGCTTGTTAATACTATTATCTAAGAAGTTAAGCTACATTTAAACAAGCTCAGTTTAAAAACTTTTTTTTTTAAGTGAAGCTTCTTTAGGCGTGGGACAGTAAATTAGCTTGGATGAAACGCATGTAATAATCAGAGATAGGTGGATCGAGACTCGTCTAAGTGATAGATTTTTTTATAGGTAAATCAACTGCCGGCTCAAGACGGCTGTTGATTTAGCTGTAAAAAACCTTTTCTCTTTGACGAGCCTTGATCCAGCTACCTCTGATTCAGCAGGCATAAGTGCTAACCATTGCACCATGGAGGTAGATGATTGTTCAATATACGTACAAAATTGGTATATATAAGCATAATATTATTTATACATTATAATAATNTTTCATGTTTTTTCTCCATACTCGCTACAATGTTATGCAAATATTTTATTTTTCAATTAAATTCCACATAATTATTGCTAATAATATCATCTTCTGAATATTGTTCTGTTACTTTCTACCAACCTCTCTAGTTAAAATTATGAAGTGTCTCAAATCTCAATCAAACTAATTTTTTTTTTTAAATTCCACATGATCATTCCTAAAACCTGAAATAATAAAATCGCCAACAAATGCAAAAAGAGCTATGCATAAAATCAACTGTTTCTAGAACTTAAGTATCTCTCTCCACAGCTCAGGACGCAATGTTCCTTAGTGGAGAGATAACCTTACGTAGTGCTAAAATGTAAAATCAATAAAATAGATTAATGGATGTACTAAAATATTATTTATGTATTAATGTGTTTTATTCAATAAAGGTATTTAAAAATAACAATAACTTCTAATGCGTGAGAGTCTCACACATATTTGACACGTCGAGAGGAACGAGCTTCTAATATCAAATGAAAGCTACTGAAGATTAGATTACAAATATATGATAATTAATGTTTATTGTGCTTTTTACCGTCAATATTGCTTATTAGTGCCAACATTTTTCAACAAAAAAAAATCCATAAATTATAATTAAACCGATGCGGAATGGCAGGAATTAAAAAGGCAACAGATAAAACTGAAGGGTGATTAAAAGGGGTTGAAAATTAGCTTTGAAGTCGGTAAGGAAGGCTTCAAGTAAAGACGTTAAGTCCAAACTATTAGTTAGAATTGGTGTATAGGTTGGCAGGTGTCTTTGAAGAGGAGGATTTATCGTGACTGAAGTTAAAGCAGCCGCGTACCTTAAGTTTAGTAGAGTTAAAGACGTTGAAGGTTGCTGGATTTGTCTTTGTTTAGGTGTAGATAATAAAGGGAATTGTGAATCGGCTGGGTGACGAGTGTCTGGGTGGTTGTGAAATATTGATTGGTTTGGCTTTGACAGTGTGACTCCAATTGTTGGGCTGCAGAGTTTTGTAGACTTGACATCCTTTAGAGTTGTCCGGGTAAGTGCCGCCATAGGGGACATAAGTTGCGGGTTGTCTTTGGTCCGTCCTTTTGCATTCAGATTTAGGTCCGAGACCTGAACATTTCACACATTTACGAGTATACACGTGATTACAGTATTTTGGTGTATGTAGGTAATTCTGGTAGCGTTATCAACAAACAGCGTACATGAAACAATTTCTTGTCATCTCAGGGTTTCTCTATTTATCTTAGAAGTAATGTAATTCATTCATATCAAATATAAACAGCTTGGTTTTCCGGTGAAATCAGGAAACATATATGATCAGTATGTCTTGTTGTTGCTTTAAATGAACATCACGATGCACCACACCCCTGAAGATGCTTCCAGTAGTCGAAGTGACACGTCGGACTTCAATCCCTTCATGACGCGGATTTCACCGGAAAACCAAGCTGTTTATAACAAGTCTACCCACGGAAGCCTATGCACCAACATCAAATATAGTTTTATTTTTTGGATCCGGCTCCAAATCAAAAAAGTGTAGAGTGTAGGGGTAAGTTACTACTTGTAGCGGGATGTATGAAGTTTGTCACGTTATACGAGGCCTAAATCCCAGCTTCCTTGATTCCTCTATTATTATGTCTGGCTAGGTGGAGATGGTGAATCGCAACTCTAAAGCCTGGTTTACATTGGTCGAGTAAACGGGCGAGTAGCTAGGTCGAGTAGCACTCGGCCGAGCTACTTGCCTAATGTGAACGATAGGGCGAGTAAACGGTCGAGGAGAGTGGATAAAAGTTGGTCGAGTAAATGGGCGAGTGCGGTGGTAGGGTAGCTCGACCTCGGACGGGTGAGTAGACCCCCCACCCTACGTCCGTCCTAACATTGAATACCTTCATCTGCGGGATTATTCAGACTAGGCTTTAAGCCTAGTCTACATTGGTCGAGAAAACGGTCGAGTGGACTAGCATGCTTTTTAGCACAGGGACGGGCGAGTACAAAAGAGTGCTATTTTTTGGTAAAGTGGACTCCAAAGTCGTTCACACGTGCTTGAAATAGTATCCTTAGTAAAGTGAGGTGTTTTCGTTTTTAGTTCTGAATAATCCCGCAATTATATTATAAAAGAAGGTATTCAATATTAGGACGGACGTAGGGTGGGGGGTCTACTCGCCCTTCGGTGGTCGAGCTACTCTACCACCGCACTCGCCCATTGACTCGACCAACGATACTCTCCGTATCGTTCACATTGGGCAAGTAGCTTGGTAGAGTGTTACTCGACCTAGCTACTCGACCGTTTACTCGACCAATGTAAACTAGGCTTAAAAGCTTTATCTCCACGTTGTTTGTCTTTAGGTGATTAACGGCAAAGTCGAAGTGTCCGAGGATTGATCCTTGCAAACAAAATTTCCTTTTCCAAATATGGTTGTCATAGTAGTCATGAGTTCACTAAAATTTGTAATGTTTTTGATAAACAAGGAGGTGCCTCAGTAGTGCCAGCTTCTTCTACTACTTTGTCGGTCTGTAGACTGCCAGATGGATTTCCGGTGGGGAAAATAGGACTATTTTATTTTTAGGAACCGTAAGTAACCGTGATAAAATAATTCAATTTAATCTTACAAAGGTCAACATATTAACGGTTGATCTTAACATCGACATCTTAATGGTACGTATAAACTATTAATCTAAACTTCAAATACAAATAAATACAGTTAAATGAATTCAGATTTAAACCGAAAAGAATCCTTTTGGCACCTAAAAGGAAGTTAAATGGGTAGGTGCTAGTCTTTAGGAGAAGCCCTGTTTTTAAGAAACCATTAGGTCTCTCGATACTTTAAATAAAATTAGGTAGAACAAAGGGAGATGCGGTGTGAAAGGCAAAGCAATCTAATAACATGAGATAGGACCCCCGAAGGGAGGTGTCTTGCCTCGAGCAAGCCTCCTTACGGCTACAATTATCCCGTGAACACGTTCCAGTTTCCAAGACCCGAAATTAAAGTACGGAATCGTTATCGGATCTGGACCACGTCCTCCGTTTGCTCTCCAACGCGTCATATCGTAATTCGTCTGTTTCTTCTACGCGCCGCTTTCAAGCATAACCCTTCTTCGGAACGAATCCTTTTACTCGTGGAAAAACACAGAAAAGTAAATATATTCTGATTAGTCTTCACGATGAACACATTAATAATATTATATTGCTCCATAATCCTCAAGAATAGAGAAAGATTTGATAAACAAGTTCATAATACTGCACTGAAATACGCATAGAAAAGGGTTATAAATTACGAAGTGGCGCTCTCTACAGGAAGCAAGTTGAGTGGTGACGTGGATTGCAATGTGGAAAGAGAAGTTAACTTGTTAACATGACCCCTTCCTTGAAAGCCAACGTACCTACCTCAGATAATTTGGATGTCACACATTTACATAACTAATTCAGCTTACTGAAATTTAATTCAAAATTACTCTAGATGCTGTTTTGTTTGTTTACAACATTCAAATTTTCTACTTAATTTTAATATTTTACTATACAACAAAGCTGAGGATGAAAACAACAAGGACTTTAGCCCTCGCTCCAGCATTTGCTCTTGAGGGCTCACGTTACTGAAATATTGTTAAAAAAGGATTTGTCTGCCAATGTACATAGGAGTTATTTGAATTATTTATTGTTATATTTATTGCTGAAATTGTTAAAAATAACGAAATAAAGATACTTACTTTTAGATTACAACGCTTCCTTGATAAACACAACATTCTAGCGGATTAACCGAACTACTTAACCGAACAAATAAATAAATACCTGGATAAAAAAAAAGAAAGTCATTGCCGTCTTCTTGGACTTGAAAAAAGCATTTGACACTATGTCTCATAATAAATTTTTAGACAAATTAGAAGCATACGGAATCAGAGGCATTCCCCTTCAGTTATTTAGTAGCTATCTTTCGGAGAGATCTCAGAGAGTAAAAATCAACAACACTGTAAGTAAACCTGATATAATAAAAACAGGCACGGCGCAAGGTACAGTCATTTCGCCACTTAATTTCCTTTGCTACATAAATGATCTATATCTAATTAAAAACTTTCCGGGGGACAGAGTAGGTTTTGCAGATGACACCTGTTTAATCTTTAGCGGTGAAAATTGGAAAGAAGCAGAAAATAACGCAGAAGAAGGTCTAAAGATTATTAGTAAATGGCTACACACGAATCTACTCTACCTCAATATAAAAAAAACAAAATTCCTAACATTCTCACCGACAAAAGCGGGGCAACCTAATAACTTAATGAAAATCCCAATACATGACTGTAAATGCAACCTCCTACTTAACTTAGAAAAATGCAGCTGCTCAACTATAGAGAAAGCCGACACTATAAAATATCTAGGAGTAACAATTGACAATAAACTTAACTGGAAACAACATATTAACTTACTAACCAATAAAATTAGAAAATTCATATATTACTTTAGGACAATAAGAAATTTCTGTAAAACCACGTTGCTAAAACAAGTTTATTATGGCCTAGTACAATCTCTCTTATCCTATGGCATTATTGCCTGGGGATCAGCCCCCACATCCATTTTAGCACCATTAGTACTAGCCCAAAAAGCAATAATCAAAACAATACTCAAAAAGCCAATCATTTACCCTACAAACCTACTCTTTAATGACTTCCCTGTATTTAATATAACTCAGCTATATAAGAAACAGATCCTACTACATTACTTCAAAATAGAGAAACACATGCCAAACCACCCTTATCAAACGAGAGCTAAAACTGACAAACAAACAAAAAACCCAACCTATAACACGATCCTCCTACAGAACCATGCTAGCTCTATAGCCCCCAAAATTTTCAACCAGCTTCCTTTAGCAACAAGAGAACAGAGCAACTACAACAAATACAAAAAAGATGTAATTCACTGGCTCACATCTTCCACCACCACCAACATAAAAAAACAAAACTAGTTACTATTTTTATCCTATGACTAACACTAATCTTTTCTTACTTACTAATCACCTTATCCTTACATTTTCTCCTACTTTATTATATTTTTTTATACTTATTCTATAATCACTCTTACATTAACATTAACTCTTAGTCTTATTTATTATCATTTTGTACAAAATTCTATATTATAATTACAAAGAAACCTTATGTTAAATTATTGTATCAGAGTAATGTAAAAATTTATTTTATATATCTTGGGAATATTTTATGTGTATGTAGACTGTGGACATGTCCTTATTGGAATCCATGTCTATATGTACTTCTATGTTCCCAATGATGAAAACTGTACCGCGCTCAAGCTTAGGCTTATGCGGACAGTAAGAAAACCTAGTTTTAAGGCTCTTATTTGTTATAAGATTTACTTTAAAATGTATTCTGTTTTACCACTGTATTGTATCATAAATAAATAAATAAATAAATAAATATTCCTTAAAGATTCATAGATCGATCAAATAGAAATATGTCATCGTTCTGTAAACCGAACATTTTTTATGTCTCTGAATTCAAAAATTTCAAGACAGGGAATATTTTTGGTTCTCTGTCGCTTAATTAACATAATTATTCCATTTTTTGTTCCCATGTAAGTTTCAAATTCTGCGCCCATTGGTTTCCCTTCAACATGCGCACAAACATACATTTATTTATACCTATCTTCAAAAGTAAGCATATGATTTTTATCCTTCATTCTTCATCTTCATGTAATTTGAGTAAAAATGAATTCACCTATGAAAAGGTAAAAAATACGATATTGACCGTGCAAACGTAAAAAAATTAAGAAATAAAAAATATAACTATTCTTTTCTAGTTTTAAAAACATGTTTGTTTTGGTGTAAAAAAAAATCAATAACCGACATAGTTATGAAATTTCTTTTTTAAAATTGTTAATAACTTTAGTTCTACTTAATTTTTTTCAATGAAACCAAGGCTACAACATGAAGTGCAACATATTCGCGTTCACCTCTGAGAAAAATATTAATTGATTTCGTAATTGAAAAAAAAAAAGTATTAAAGATTTCGGACTGGTGGCGACAGACCAGTCTGTAGATTTTGTAATTATAGATAAAATCAATTCATTTTGTTATTGATATTTTTTTTTTAATTTTATTACATTATGTAATAGAATCGATTTATTTTCTTAAATGTTTAGTTCTGTATATTAATATTCTTATTTTAAATCAAATTATAATTATTATTAACACTGGAAGACAGACAAAGAAAAATAGACTCTAGCGTCGGGACTTGAACATGTGTATGTAGACTGTGGACATGTCCTTATTGGAATCCATGTCTATATGTACTTCTATGTTCCCAATGATGAAAAACTGTACCGCGCTCAAGCTTAGGCTTATGCGGACAGTAAGAAGTTTTAAGGCTCTTATTTGTTATAAGATTTACTTTAAAATGTATTCTGTTTTACCACTGTATTGTATCATAAATAAATAAATAAATAAATAAATATTCCTTAAAGATTCATAGATCGATCAAATAGAAATATGTCATCGTTCTGTAAACCGAACATTTTTTATGTCTCTGAATTCAAAAATTTCAAGACAGGGAATATTTTTGGTTCTCTGTCGCTTAATTAACATAATTATTCCATTTTTTGTTCCCATGTAAGTTTCAAATTCTGCGCCCATTGGTTTCCCTTCAACATGCGCACAAACATACATTTATTTATACCTATCTTCAAAAGTAAGCATATGATTTTTATCCTTCATTCTTCATCTTCATGTAATTTGAGTAAAAATGAATTCACCTATGAAAAGGTAAAAAATACGATATTGACCGTGCAAACGTAAAAAAATTAAGAAATAAAAAATATAACTATTCTTTTCTAGTTTTAAAAACATGTTTGTTTTGGTGTAAAAAATCAATAACCGACATACTTATGAAATTTCTTNAACTTGTAGAAATATTGAAAGCTTGGATTTGGGACTAGTTATCGGTTACGGCAGAGAAAAATCATTCTCCTGCATAGCTTAGTTGGAAAGAGCGCTACACTGGAAATGTAGAGGCCTGTGGTTCAAGTCCTGGCGCTGGAGTCTACCTTTCTCTGTCTGTTTCCCAGTGTTAATAATAATTATAATTTAATTTAAAATAAAATTTAAACTTTTCGTAGTATGAATACTACCAAATAAATTAATATTCTTATTTGATTTTTATTGTTATTATATTATCTATTTATATTGTTTATATCGAAGAAGAAAACTGTTTCGACAAGATAGAACTGTGGACGGTCGAGACACGGAATGATTAAGTGTAGGGAAGTGGATTTGTCCGGGTCCTGGAGTGAGATGAAAGGTTCGGCACCTCGGCAAGGTTGGACGAGGAATCTCCGGGGCCTTTATTAACAGGCAATATGAAGGGTGTCTGAAGACAAAGAGGCTCCTGCCCGGGACCGACCCAACAAGAGTGGATTCTGTAAGAGGAGGTTATTTAGGGTTTGAAGTGAGGTCGGCCAGGTGTGGAATAGCCGGCACTGGAGGTCATCAGCCCCTCTCGTTATAGACTGCTTGGCGGCTCACCCTCGTCTTGTTCTTTCCCTTTCTCTTCGTCTTTTCCACCATTCCTTTCTCACCGGCTCTTCAAATATTCCCATCTTGTGACAGATGTCCGATACACCGTAGAAACGAGAAAATGTGCACCGATATCGGAAGCCAAATCCTCACTCTAAGTGTCCAGCTCAAGCCCGTGTCCATTTCACCTTCACAGGTTATTCGAATTAGCCTTGAGCTCGGTAATGCATGTTCGTATTTAAACCCTTTCTTAAAAGTCCCCTAAAATCTACCAAGAATCTAGTTGATAAGCCAAAGATATCATTTGCACTGCACCGAGAAGACAGTATGGGGAATGGTCGGCCAATTCCCGATGTACAGATAAACATTTCTACAATCACACATATCCAGACATTTTCAGCCGACTTGATTTGCCTAAGCCTAGTTACCTGGACTTACAAGAAACCTTATATCAGTCATTAAATAAGCGTTTAACGCCTGTGAAAACGTGTAAGAACTCAGACTACACACTTCAATAGGTACACTGTAAGGATCATACTAAATTCATTCATTTCTTAAAAAATAAATTGTAAAAGGGCTAATAAGGATACTAATATACGGCTAAGCCTATGGTCCATTCTCATATCATACCAAGGTTTTGTACGCGGTTACTTTTGTCAGGTAATAATCTGAAGTCTAATTTGCTTAGAATTGTAGTCGAAATTATCAACTTAATAATAATGCATTATCTACATAAAGGATATTTATTTCCATTAGAAGTGTAGGTTTTTGCATGGACCGGCACCTATGGTCCTGTACACTTCATGCACGTAAACAGGTCATTAATTAAACAAATTAACTTAAAGAAATGGATTAAATCAAGTTATAACATTTTATTAACAATGGGAAATAGACAGAGAAAAAAACTTAAATAATGAAATTCTAAATGGATTATTTTATTTGACCTATAAGAAATTGATAAATTTCGAGTGAATAAGGGTTTTCAAAGTTAAAAATGTGTTTTAAAATGGTAGAACAAGTAAATTGTGTGTGTTTACTTTGCACGTAGGTCTTAACGCTATACGTCATGTACATACGCCCCAGATAACAGATTACGCTACGCCAGATACATACGCCCAGATTCCAGATTAAGTCGACCTGTATACAGGGTGTCGCGTGACAGAGGACTGAAGAGGAAAATGTATGAAAGGGATTTTTAAACTATCTAATTAAAAGCATAACACACTCTGACACTCTGTAGGGGGACACGGGCATTCAGCAAGTAGAACATATTTTGAAAGCGACAATTCGAATTTGTCGACGTAATTCCTCGACAGGAATTCTAGAGGCTGGGCTTAAGAACACTTCCTTATAGTCGAGCTATATCCAGACCATTTTCGTGGGAAGGGTCTCAAGCGAAAGAACAAAAAAAAATGGCTGATCACGGGATCGAAATGTGTGTTTTAATATCTTAGTCTCGGTAAAATAAACGAATCATCTTTAAATGAACGCTCGTTAAAAACTGTTATTTCTCATTAAACCAATAATAATTAAAAAGCCATTAATATAAAATCATAAATCTACTGCCAGATCGGTCCGTCTTATAAAATCCCTACTAAGGAAAGATTTTTACGAATGTCTACGCCGAGAGATCTGTGAATAGGCGTATAGTATTTCATTATATATTATTTTCGACTGGTCGAAGCAATAAAATCTTAATGGCCGCCTTTAATATCCGAGCCACCACGGTCCACATACGATAGATAAAGTCGTTAAAGTTTTTACTGCTGTTAAACTCGGCAAAAGTAATTATGCAAGGATAGATGGCAGGAGTCACCCGTCGAGAATTAATGTTTAATTGAAAATATATATTAATGAGGTTTTGCACAAGCGTTTAAACCCGCGTTCTGCAACCATCGATTTATTAATCCCAACTGTAACCGAGTACATTAAACTCGGTATTGTTAGGACGCCTAGCGAAATACCTCATTCTGGCATCTGAGCACATTATAGACTTGGCTTTACTGCTAAATAACCACTAATAATATCCAAGTACAATACGACCTGCATACATCATAACACTGCATCATACGTTGCTTAGAGATACAAAATACAGTGGCTGGTCACCTCGTATAGAACCCACGAGAAATTAGAGTCAGCGATTGCAAAATATTATCCCGGCAAATTGGCAGATCAAAAAGGTAAACAAACTTCGGACAAACGTTTTGAATATTAAGGACACTGCCGTGAAAGAACGTTGTAGCGTTCCATCGACGAGGAGAAGAGCTACACGAAGTCTCCCTTGACGGCACAATAAATATTCATGGTTTGAGTAAAGTTATTTAAGTGTCTCCTCGGTTTTACAAGTGATAGATAGGCTGTGTGGTCGTTATAGAAGAAAATATATCGACTGCAATCAGTGAGGTCGGACTCGGCCGTGAAGGAATTAAACGAAGACGAGTTGATTTATCTTCTCAAGGTCATTAAGCCTGTCTCCTTTCCACCGGAATCATTCTCTTCGCCAGACACTAAATAGAACACTAAACGCTTGCAACATCAATGGAAACACTCTTTCTATTGGTATCAATGGAACTAAAATTAAAAGATTATATTGTAGAATTAGAGATAAGACTGTGGACCGTGTTGTTTGTGCTCTTGTGAGCCTTGTTGCTAGAGTTAACGATCCCGGCAAACCAAACACAAAGTGCAGCGAGTTATCACGATAAGGTATAGCGGAGGGTGATGGTGTCAATGCGAGGTTATTTCGGCGGTGGCTAGGAGTGGAGACCGATGTTTTAAGGCCGGCTAGTAGAGAGGGCGGGAGGGCTCTCGGACGCATACCGGTATAAACGAACCGTGTTCTTAGCCTGTAATTACGGCTAACTCAAACACATTTGCGGTGCCTTTTGTCGGGTCCGACGTGCCGATACCGATCGCTCGGGCCGCGGCTCCCTTCCCTTCTCAATCACTATCTGTTTACCACGCCTTCTCGCCACCTTTTCCCTCCCCGATCGCTTTATAACCCCCCACACCAATTAATACGATAATAACCGGACCCCGGTCGACCCGTTCACACTGACAAACTTCCACTTTTAATATATATATTTAATTTGACCGGAGAGCTTCGATCTCCCTTTCTTATAACCCTCGGACTCAGGGCCCGAAATAATCGCTAAGAAAATCCTGCGTGGACCGATAAATTCTCGGCCGTTTAAGCCTCTTTTTAATTTCCATGCTCAACAGCTCATATAAAACCGAATAAATAAAACAAATTCTCACTGCTTTTAACCTTCTCTCGATCCGTCTATCCAACTAGGCTTCTGCCACAGACATCTCGTTAACTCTATCTGCCTAACTCACAATTGACGAGTACATCTATTTCTGTAAGAGTGTATTATTATTATTAAGTCGATTATTTGATGCATCAATTAAAATTGTTTTGATTACAGTTTGCCTTTTGTGCTTTATTTATTTATTTATTTGTAAATATGCAAACATTAGTAAAACAAACCATGATTCAGAATGAAATGGGCTAAGGATACCGTTTTGTAGTTGATCGGAAAAGTACTTTTATGTTTATATATAATGTTTTCTATCAAAAGGTGGAGTAAGATAAATAGACATGCTGCCTCTCTTCCGGCTATCCTTTTATACCTTTCCTTCTCGGTGTAGGCAATACAAATAAAATCGGCGAAAATATAACTTCGTAGTTTGCAAACCCATTTTCTTAAATTTTTAAACAATGGAATGGTAACGTTCACCGAAACAAAAAATTTAATCTAATAAAGGTTAGGATCTGTTCGAAATTATATTTCTATGATTTTGAATCGAGAAAACAAATTATATCTATCTGTGAGGAGAGGAGAATAATGCAGCCGGAATCTTGTTTGAGTCTACGACGTTGTCACCTACAAGATCTTGCAAGACAGGCGTTCCTCCGCCCTTCGGTCTTCTTACAATTTTCACAATAAATAAAAGTGTATTCGTTTGTATGATAATAAAGTCACCACTAAACTTCGTAAAATAAATGTTAAAATAGCTTGACGAAAACACGATTTTCCCAGGCGAGTGTCTCTTATCCCATTTACTTACGATACCGTTTATTCTAATGTAAATCGTGCCTAAAACGAACTTTGGCAACTCGCTTTATAAATGACAAACGATTGTTTCTTCTGATTTTTATCACAGCTAAACATCGGAAAACTATTGTGCATAATATCAGTTTATTTTTGACAAGGTTTCTCCCAGTAGAATACGGCTAAGGACATTTTGGAATTTTGCTCGTCCGTAAGGATTCGATCCATTGAAGCGACGGTTAAATATGAAATTTCAATATTTAATAGGCTTACAAATCATCCGACAAAATAGTATAGGGTTAAATGAAAAAAAAAAAAAAGTAAATTTGGCGATTAGGGTTCGAATTTGTGCGTGAATGCACGAGCATGAGAGAGTCAAAGTGTGAAAAGGCCGGCGGCTGTTTTCCAACGAGGCGCTCATCAAAGCGTATTAACCTTCTGCCCGACGTCAGTTCTCCGTCTAGTGGGACGGCCACGGTCCCCTCCTCTTATCCCGATAAATTCCTCGGATATACAGATAAATTTACGGCTTGTAAATAGCACTCTCGGATCTAATCCGTTCACGGTAACGATGTTTTTCTTCTTTTTAAAGCGTCCCCTTGAAAAGAGAAATTTATTAGACTTATATGGGCGACCGGTAACGTATCGGCGATCACTCAAAACCGATAATTACTCCGTAGCGGCTTTAAAGGATTTATACTTGAAATTTCCGAAAGTTTCCAGCACCGTATTAAGGCTTTATTTCAAAACCCTCTCGGACGTTGTTTTTCGAATCGAAGGCAACACGTCGGACTTCTCTCAGCCTCGTTTAACAATTTAAAACGGTTTCGATTATATCGGACTGTTTAGAATTTATTACTTAAAAGCCCGCTATTAATGTGGACCGCCGGTTCCGACAATACCCTGGCAAATTAAAACAACCTTTCTGTAATATTTTTGCGTGATCTAAGCACTTAACACCGGGTTTCTTGCGTAAATAGCCTTGTCGTAATTTGAATAAAAATAATAGAAACCGCTGTTGCGTTCCACCTCAGAGCTCGGAGCGATAGAGAGTATATCGTACCGGTAGCCATTACACACTATATATCCCCAAACATCTCATTTAATTAATTTATTTCTTCATTTATTATTTAATAAATGTAGTCACTTAATATGTTAAGATTATATCGGTTCGTTTGTGACTTAATTTAGGACTGTAGAAACTCGACTTGATTAAGTATTAGTTGTTGTGAGGATGGACGGTTAGCTGATCGAGCTTACTCCTTGCTGAATTTTTTTGCACGTCGCAGCTCTTCTTTTTTCCGTATTACATCCCTAAAAATAATAGAAACTAAAAGTATTTAGATGAGAAATCGCCGATCACCCGAAATTTATACCTATACTTTTTTAAGAAAAACAAAAAGATAAGGTGGACAACTTGCTTATTAGCAAATTGTCCGGATAACTTCCCTGTATGATCTACAACAATAACTCACACCATTTTGAGAGTTATTTACCTGCTGTCGTGTTCAAATGCTTACAAATACTTTAACTTGTTACACTCGCAAAGAGAAAAGGAGCCTCTTACTTACACTGTAAAAAGATTATTTCAGGTTCGACTTTACTTGGCACAAAATAATAATCAAATATCCACCGCTTCTAGGATAGAGAGGAATTGTTTAAGATTTGTTATAATCGACTCCACGACCATTATTCCGTCGATTTAAGATAAAACTTTTCACAATGGAGTTCCTCTTCGAGTTAGCGCCCCCAAACAGATACAGATCGTCTTTTACAATAGTGATATTTCAATTTAGCTCGCCTACCTTCTGCCTCGGAACAAAAGATCACCTCTCTAATAAAATAAATGTTAATTTTATATGTTTCTAACGGAAGTAGGTCGTATTCAAATGGAATTTAGTGCCTCGCCGCTACAACAACAAAGACCAGGTCCAATAATTGGTCCGCTATTAAATTAAAATATTTGTTAAATTTGTATTCTCTTTAGATCATTTATCGGTTTCAAATCAGTTCATCACGACTGGAGATCTCCATGTGACTTTTATATACTGCAGCAAAAATGTGAGGGAGGATGTCTTTCACTTTATAGGAGAGTGTCCTGGTCTGAGTCATTATTGGAAACTTTGTCTGGGCCAAGAATGCTTAAATAGGCAGCAAGTTATTAGCGTTTTTAATGGTAGCACCTCTTGGCAATCATTAACCAATTATTTAAGATTAGCGCAAAATATCGTAACAAATTAGGTATCTCTGAGCCAGGATTATTAGATATATTTTTAATTTTTTAATAAAACCAAATATAATAAATCATTAGGTGAGAGATTTTATTTTATGAGAATTGGCAATAGCTTACCGATAAATTTGCGGATCCAGCATTCGGAACTTGGCCTACGTAAAACTCCAATCGAACTGTACTGGAGAGTTTTTCTTGTAACGCAAGTTTTAGCTGTAATTACAATTTAACATTTCCTACTTTTGAGCAAATTTCCATCTAAGCGTGTGCACCTTCTGATCTGAAGAATTGATTTGAGTGAAGAAGAGATGGGATATGGCACGACATTGTTTTGGATCGGACATTCAACGGATGGAGGTAGATTAAACCATCTGACAGTATCGTTTCTCCGAGTCGTTCCGTGGCACATTGGCCGACATCTCATACATGGCAATCGTCAATATGAAAATCCGCTTCGATTATTTATTTGTAAAGGAGAAAGGTAAGTAAAGTAGCGAGAAGGTGCTATCTATCGAGTTGGTTTTGTCGGTACGACGATAAAGGGATTATAGAAGAAACACCGACACTAAACAATCAACAAAGCTCACAATGGCGGGATTCCGACCTTTAATCATCTCGCACCGTCGATGTCGGTGTCTTTACAATCGGAACATTATAACAATGGACAAAGCAGTTAAATAAAACGCATTACAGCGACGGCTTGGACGGCATGTCGTCTACCGTCTCGTTCGTAGTCGAGAGCCGCCGACGCCCAGTATCGAAGAGTTTAAATATTATCATATGTGATAACTATAATCCCAAAGTATTTTCATGCTTTGATCTCAATCGGGATTTATCATCCGTTCAGAGACGAGACCGCTGACGACCAATTCCCTAAATAATCCATTTTTGTTGCAGTACCCTTTAATTTTCAATTCAGATTTATTTTCTAGGTCTTCAAGGGTATAATAAAATTGACTGTCAATTGGTGTGGCACATAGCTTCCTCGCATCCTATCACGTACTTCATTAATTCTATACTTTTACAGGCCATTGCTGTCTGATTTGTTCAATTTTTTCCCCGGTTTTTAAACTGTCAAAATTGTTTTAATTTTTTACATGAATGAAAGTATCAATTTAGCAAAAGTTAATGAGCGCAGAGGGGTCAAATTAAGCCGTGGCTATTTGCGGGTTACTTTCGATAAACTATAAAAGTTTCAAATAAACATTTTTGTTCTTCAGAACGATCACATAGCTTCCGTTATACCTACGGTAAGCTCGAGAGCGAAAACCAACTACACGTTTTTTGCTATATTTCGTCCCTACTTTGGGACATTATCAAGCCTGATTTATTTTTTTAATTTTTGATTGGACAATAATCTTTTACGATATAGTATATACATTTATCTAACACAACAATTTAAAATAATAATATATAAATCAAAATTATCTGATACATTTATCTTTGGTGTGATACGTACATATATTTCTATTTTATAATGTGTATTTTCCAGTACGTTTTTAAACAATTATTTATCATCAATTAGCATGTATTACGTCATAAATTTTAATTTTGTGTAATTTTTATTTTTTTTATTTTTTAAGATATGAAATTAAGAAGTGGGTTTTTTTATAAAATATAATTTATTAATTAAAGAGATGACCCATAAATTTGAATTAATGAACAAAGAAAAAAAGTATATTGTTAGTATCGTATTTATAGTAGGTACATCAGATAATTTTGATTTAGATAATTATTTTTTTTAATTGTTATGTTAGACAAATGTATATACTAAATATAAATGCAAAATATTTTTGTTAAATCCAAAATTATAAAAATTTTAGGCTTGATAATGTTCTAAAGTAGGTACGAAATTTGCAAAAAAAACGTAGTTGGTTTTTTATTACACCCCTGATTCTTGAAGACATAGAAAAGAATCCCCAAATTATTTTCAAAGCATAAAAATACTAAATTATACATTTTTGTTTTCTTAAGATTAAGTAAACACATCAGGAAAGGGATTTCTCTACAAAGTAATGGTAAAGCGAACCAGTCACGGAACTGGAGGGATTAGGGTTCAAGCGATGTCTTGACAGAGCTTACTTATAGTACCTATATATTTTCCTCTATTTCGTCGTTAAAAAATATTAAAACGATGACATAACTGGTTAAAACTTAAATAAATTTACTTATGAATTTGTCACGAAAAGAATTTAATAGAAATAAAATGATTGTGAATAAAGTCGAGTGTATATAAATAAGTTGCAACTACCGCTAATTATGGGATCTGTACGCTGAAACCTACAATTTCCCTACTTTATAGAATCTTAATTTTAAAAAATCACACAAGGGTTTGCTACTGTTAAAAGCGATCCTAAAAATCTATTTTAATGAGATTCTAGCAGCTTTAGTTTGAATCAATTGCAAACAGAGCAAGCTATATTTTCTTTTATGTTCGTGCTAGTAGTAATTGTGGAGTTAAACTTGTCTTGGCTATATATAGCGCCAAAAAACATACCTACTTCAATAACTTAAGAACCTAGCCACTTTAGTTTGGCCAAGTAATGTGAAACAAATATTTTTCTTTTCAGACATATCTATGTTTTTTTTTAAATTAAAGCTTTTTCTGTTCATTGGTCATTGGTCAGAATTGAAATTTTTTGGATACTTCTTCATTTCATGCAGTTCGAAAACCGAATCATTTTAATCTTAGTTTATAGTGGTAAAACAACGATTTTGTTATATTATTAGTAGGCCTGTTGAAGTCTTTTACTGATTTTTTAAATTTCATTTTTATGTTAGTATGTATTATGTGCGGTAGATAACATTACACATTATGCGCTCATTTTAAAAAAAAATAAAATAAAAAAATAAATACATATTTATTTAAAAAAAAATAGTTTCTATCTAAAAATAGTCCTACTAATCCTTATGTAATCCATCATTATCATTAGGTACCAATAAACACCCATTTTTTTTTTTATTCCTAGAAACTATAACTATACATCCCCTACGACTTATCATAATAAAGATAAATTTTAATTAACCGTAATAACCAGTAATGCCTAGCATGATGAGGCGAAGGCTAATTTAAAATAAAATAGTTTTTAATTATGCTATAGTTTATAGTGGATAGTGCACTATTATTAAACGAATTACTATATAAAAAGTATATACTAAGTTGAGCATCTGCTTAATATACTAATGATAAAAAATAATGTTTAATCATATTGGTTACTGGGTCTATAAGAAGCTTATACCTGTGAGTCATTTAGCTTACAAAAATGAACCTCAAGGCAGCATTCTCGGTCCCTTCGTATACTCTATTTATACAGATGACATTCCTGAACATCCTTCCTCATCCATTTCCTCTTTTGCCGATGATAAAGCTGTCCTATCTGTAAATCCAGTTCCTAACCATACCTCCAATTTCTTTTAACAACAACCTCAATCTATTGAAAGAGTTATTTAGCTTACATAAATAAAAATGAACCTCAAGGCAGCATTCTCGGTCCCTTCTTATACTCAATATATACAGATGACATTCCAGAACATCCTTCCTCATCCATTTCCTCTTCTGCCGATGTCAAGGTAGTCCTATCTGTAAATCCAGTTCCTAACCATACCTCCAATTTCCTTTAACAACAACCTCATCTATTAAAATCGGGTCCATAAAATTATGAAATTGAAAACCATGAAAATTCAACAGAGAAAAAAGTGTACATCATTATCACGCGCACTCAGGGCTACTTGTTCAGACGGAGCTACTTGTTCCCCAGTCCATTCATAACATCACCAAGTTCCAATTTCGAATCATGTGCGGTACTTTAGAACTTCCCTTAGTCCGGAGACTAACCTGAAACTTACATACAAGATTGAATCGAGCGGACATAAAGAGACGATACATGATTTTACTCTGACTCTTGGAAAGCAGATGTAATTTATCACTAACGAACAAACTCACTCTCTAGGGTCTAATTATAAAACCTTTTTTTTAACTAACGGAGTCAAACTGTGGGGAAATTCTTACAAGATCCAATCACTGTAATCTAATCCTTAAAAATTTCATATCAGAAATGCATAAATGCGCTGTTTTGAGAAGTAATATTTTCAACATTTTCCGGGGTTTCACCTCAAATATGTAATACAACATAACAACCTAAATGTTCCCTATGTCCATGTCCTACACTATATAGTATCCTCTCTTACAAGTCCTTCCACGCCAAGCTCATCCACCATCCTAATCCTCTTGTCCAAAACCTATCCTCTCCCCTTATTCCTGATGGCAATTCGAGGCGACGCCTAAAGATAAAATGGCCCGGTGACCATCTACAATTGTAAACGAAATTATTAGAGTACCACCAATGAGTGGGGTCTCCTAATCTGTGTTGTAACTGTGCTGTATTTACCTTAAGTGAGACAACCTGCTTGTTATAATTAATTGCGTTATTCTTTTCTTTTTTTTTAATATGCATAGCTGGCTAAATATGCATGGCTAGAAGCCATGCATATTTCAGCATGGTTCTTATAAAGCCTGTAGGTTTTTATAAAGGTTATATTTAAACCATGATTAAAATTGTGTTAGTAGGTTGGAGTAGAGGTGGGTTTCCTTTATGTAAGTGACGAGATTAGCTGTAAGGGCACTTTTTATATTTGAAGATTTTTGATATGAAATAGACTTATTTTAGCTAATGAAATAGGTAAGAATTGTTATTTTTCCAAAAGGTTTTCATGATAAGATCATTATTAATCGTAAATAATAGTTGTAAAGACTATATTAAAGGAATAATATGTTGATATTGTTGAAATTAATGAGTTGTAGATGCTTGATAATGACTTAAGTTGAAGTCGAAATATAGCAGCATAATGAGATAGGAGAGTTTAATACTCACATCCCTAATGACCCACTACGAACAACAAATTAACTATTAAGGGATCACCATTCATCTAATATTAATTTTTATAGTTGTCGCTAAATAATAAACGAAAAGAAAAAATGAAGAATAAAAACTGAGCTGTAAGTAAATGTTTTGTTAAGTTACTATTAAACCAACTACACTATTAAACCTAACTTACACAATAAACCAAAAATTACTTAAACAATGTCATAGGAAAACTTTATTTTCTGCGAGTTGCTTAGCCAAATAAATTTTGGCCAAAAATGAATGTTCAACCAAAAAATCAAATACATTTATGGGGCAAGGTCCGTTTCTACTAACAGGCAAGACTGGGCGCCTCCTAGGACGGCAAAAGTAAGGGGGAAAATGAATGTTCAACCAAAAAACAAAAAAATGAACAAAGGAGAGAAAAATAGTAAAGAAAAAATTTTAAAAAATCGTATTTTTTTCAAAAGCATTTGTACCGAACAATAATTACTTAATTTGTGTTTACTTTGAAATTAACTTAAGTGAAGACAAATTAAGAACTCTTTTGGTTGAAAATGGGCCAAAACAAGTGAGATAATAATTTTGTTTTGATATATGATCTTCAAATTAATAGAAGCATATCTACGCAGTTTCATGAGCATATAAAGACTTGTAGCCACAATTTTCTTAAAAAAAGAAATTACTTACCAGCTGGACATTAGAGATCTTATAAAGACTTTTCCTAAAATATAGGTAAAGGAAGGAACTAAACAGCCAAAGAAAGTTAAAAGAAAAAAACCTATAATACCACTGAAGTTATGATATATTAAATTAATGAAATGAAATAGAACACTCTTTATTAATTTATTTAAATTTTTGATGGGATTTATGTTAAATTCCTTTTATATATCTAATACATTGATTTCTTCTAGCCTAGATGACAAAGGGAGGTATTTATAGTTAAGGGGAGGGATTTTTTTAATTCTCGCCTAGGGCGGCATTTCAAAACACTTAGAAACGACCCTGTATACTGTATAGGGCTGAATAAGGAACACCACTCATATTTATTTAGATAAAGTGCCTTATAAATAAATGATAATGAAAGAAGACGTGATAATACCCCTGAAGGCACAAAAGAAAATACTGTAGTTATATTTAAGGAGACAACACACTAAAAATGAAACTAGAGGTAGTACATTAAACATTTATTGCGCATGAGTTATTTGGAACAAATTAAGGTAGAAAGAACAAACTTAAGTGCTACATTAGGTAAAGGTCGTGTACTCACCGGTATATATAAGTGGCCCCGTGCTTTATACCTCATAAAAGGAAGTGTTTCAATACCGACAATATTATAATTGCGGCAGTCACGACGTACGAAATATTCAATCCTGTGAGAGCTGTTCCTATATTACATCTGCCACTACCCAATTCCTAGAGCTTAATGTATCTAAAATGAATCTCAAGCGAAAGCAACACGAGAAATGGAAAACATCGGTGAATTACTGGTTCATTTACCGATCGGAGATTAGATCTACAGGTGGCGCCGAAGGATCCAAGTTGGAAATGGATGAGGAAGAACTGTGCTTAAACTGACGATGACACAAGAGGAAATAATGCAGAACTGCTAATGGATTTTCTCAAGAGATGTGTTAGGCGTGGGTGTCGAGCCACTGTACTGTCTGCATTCCGTAATTTGTTGGATACACTTTAGTATTATTTGTAGGAAAAAGTGTTGTACCTTGGCCATTTTGTAATATACATAATTAAAACTTCAGTTTTGATTGAATATTTCCTGTTTTCTCTAACCTAATATAAATTATAACTCCTTTCAAAGATATTTATCTTAGTCTTAAGCATATAATCTAAAACCACCACTAATTAATAGAAAAATATATGCATCTTGCTACAAAGTGGTTAATGTTATACAGTAAACAATGCTCATGTACCTTTAACCGTATCTGAAAAGCGAAGATAGGGCAGTGAAATGATTATTATACTGTTCAAATATTAGCTATGGATTGCGCTTCTTGTTCAAAATATATTTTACATAATATACATTATGTAAAATATGTGTGGCGTTTTTGCTGTTAGGGGCTTTTAAAAAATATTTAAATAAATACTGAATTAAAAAATGGTTAAATACAAAAATCACAAATGTAAGTTTCAATTTATTTTCATGCATTCATGCACATAAATTGTGCTCCAACCAAAAACAACCTCCTTACATTTAAAGAGACATTCATTTGCACCATAAACATCCAGCACATAGTACAGTATGCCACTGTGGTCCGAGGTACATGAGCGTACATTATATTATACAAAAATAAGGCTGCCTAATTATTACTTCCTATCAAATCAAAAAGATAAATCACCGTATTATTCACCAAATTTTAAGACAATTTACGTCCATAGATTTAGGTAAATTGATAGTTGTTGCAGGTGGAATAAATTTACTTTTGATGTAAAAATACATGTATAGGTAGGTATAAAAGTGTAGTGTCACAGGACACCCGGTAGGAACGAAGTTCATTAAATATTAATTATAACATCACACTACAAAGTATACGATGCTAACTACCTTACACATGGCGGAGTTAAGGATACCTACAAATAGGAAATTTAGCAAATTAGATGTGATCTACGGGGATGGGACTTACGCCCACCTGTTGATCTTTGGCTTATACTATGCTTAATTCTAATTTTGTTGTTTTCCAATCATGCAGGTAGGCAAAGCCGAAAGGTTACTGGGAATCTGCATCAATTAGACCTAGGATAAACGTCACCTTTCAAAAGTTTTGGTCGTAATGGAACCGATCTAAACTGAACCCGTACAAATTCAAAATCATGTCAGAAACTTTGAGTTGGTTAGTAAATAAATTATATAAAATGTATTCGCAAAAGATTATATTGATGCGAATACCTACGAAAATTATATACATGGTGTTACAGTTGAGACAACTAATTTAAAACAATTTGTTGTGTTTAAGTGGGCTTTAAGCCTTAATACAGTTGAGAGCCGAGCCTCAACATACGCAAATGGTCAAAGATTCTTAAACATCTGCTTTGCATATACACGCACCTATATAGATAAATATTTTAAAAGGCGTGGATGGAATAGTCAGTATTGAAACAAGAAATAATTCAAGTTGAGTTGTTCTATAAAGAATCAATACGGTTTTTTTTTTTTTGTTTAACTGAAAGCGTCCCGTCGAAAATTGATAAACTGTATGATAAAGATTGGTAATACGGTGGAGTTATAGCCGTAGCCTGCGGTCTAAATCCAATTTAAACTGGAATGGTAAGTCGGAGGAAGTTGCGGTTTCAGGGATTTTCTCAGTCCCGCACTTCTGTGAACACTTGGGTAGATCAATGAAAATATTTAATTTAGAATAGTTCCAAGTGTTGGATTTCGTCGGGTTCCCATGGTATCGGAGCGTGAAAAAGACTAAGAGCGCGCTTTTAACCACAGTAGCGCCTTAGATCGGCCCGAATACGTGACAAAGAACCTACCGATTCTAATGGACGATGGATCATTCTAATGTTTGTAATCCTTTTGAAACTGTCCGACACTTAAGTATCGGTGAAACAACACTGGGTAAAATCATTTTTGGGGTCAGACTTGAAAGGACGTTTTTCCGATAAGGGTAAAGGTGTCTTATTAAAGACAGGCTCTCGACAATCAACAAAAGCCTGTAGAATTTTTATTCCAATTGATAACAAATAGTTTACAAAAAAAATAATAATAATAAATGCGATTTATACGTTCTAAATGATTTTAAGTCCATTTTGATGGACGTCGATATGCTTTTTTCAGATAACGATATGCTTAATTAACAGGTCAAGTGTGTGCTAGCCAGCACACAGCGATGGTCCGTAAGCAACACAGTATTGTTTAAGTAGTACCTATTGATAATTTTAAAATTGTTAAAAAGCTTACTTTGAACTATCCTCTAGGTCTGAAATTCTCAAACACAAAAAACAAACTTCTGATAAAGTATTTTTTGCCAGTGAACCGGACTATGTACATATAAATATATCCAAAAGAGCATAATTATTAAAAAAAAAATAAAAAAATAAAATAAAAAGTTTTTCGAAAGTTCCAAAAGTATCTTTATTTTTGATCGAAGAATGTTCAGGAATTGTCTCATATTTTTTTCACTTTAAATGTAAACTAATAGAACAAGGCTGGAGAAAGGGTTGAAAAGGTGTTAATTTTACACGCTTTATTAAAAATAAATCTATAAAGAAAAGATAATTTTACCTTAAATTAAAAATGATTTATTAAAACTTAATCCACGAAATAATAATCCGGAAATAATCCGTGAACGTGCTTAGACGAAGAGACGCGAATCACTGTTTCATTTCGAACTTAAAACTGAAACTGACAACACTGGAGGTTTCAGTGGAAAAACATGATAATCGATTGTTCAGAGTTATGTATCGATGTATCGATTCATAAATACTTGTTGCTTGCTGAGGCTAATATGTAATATTAGAATTAGAGAAATAAAAACTCGTAACTCGTCTATGATAAGTAAAATTAATTGATTTGAATTTTTGACTTAGACATTTAAAGTAATATTGACGAAACATAACACAACATAAGAATACTAATCTGATAGGCTTCCCGTCTCATTTTTATATCGATTTATCAAAATGAATCGATCACACTAGTTTCGTAATACATCGATGTGCTGTTATAAAAGTATCGTTCGAAGGCCAAACAATAAAAATGGTTTTAGTGAGTCAGAATGAGACTCGCTCAAACATATATTAAAGAACTAAACGATTTCTAAAGCGAATTTTCTTATTTTTTTCTGAGTAAACGTAAACTCGTTTAAATAATTTGAATAATTTATTTAGAGAATAGTTTCTCTTGGAAAATGTATTCATGTGTTTATAACGTACAATAAATTTAGATTTAAGAAGGATAATGTCATTGTCTTGATACATCGTATTAAAAGACACTGTTTCTTTTTTATTGTTTTACTTTATAGACTCTTTAACTAATATAAAGGTAATACAAGAGTGTTTATATGAGCTCTTTAGATTTGAGAGTAAATATAATTATTTCAGTCTAGCTATATAAAACCATCAACAAGTGCACGTGTATATTATACCTATAAATAGAATAGAATTACTCAACTGAATCGGCGTAACAATAACTCACTCATTACACACGTACATACACTCAAATAATAATATGTATTCAAGTCCGTTTCAAAAAAATGTATTTAGTCTTGGCGATCCAATAAAAACTTCCTGAGCTATAAAACGTTTCGAATTTTCAAATTTGCTTCCATGCTTACTGCTTACTGAGGGTAACAGAAACTATGTGACAGTTCTGAACGACGAATAATTTTTAGGTTTCCAATTGCATAAATTCCTTGACATAAATCCGTTTCAGATATCGGGGAATATGATTAGTTCCGNTTGAACAAAATTATTTTTGCATTTACCTAGAAAGAAAGACTGTGGGCTTTCAAGAATCTCAAAGTTTTTACATTAGAATAAACTGTGTTGTAACAATTAATCTTATAAATTTTGACAACTTTTTACAAAAATGTAATTAGTTTTTTTTCTCAGCGTAGGAAAGCCATTTACCTGATAACGCTGTAACAGAGAATACAATTGATTGCTCAATTGCTCTTCAGATGGTTTACATAAGGAAAAAATGTAGTACGCAGCAGTAGAATATCAATTAAGTATTTAGTTTCTACACATATTTAAAAATCTATAGGTTTTTAGGACAGTCAAGAATATGATGCAACACCTCATCAGGTATAGTTTAAATTATTATTAGAAGAATGCAACGTCAAATTACTCTTAGCAAATAAATAATGGGAAAAAATTCAATGAATGTGAATTTGAGTAATGAATCTGCCCAGTAGATAACAGTTTTAGCTGCGGTTTTGGGTTTGCCCATTTATTATTGGCATTATGTGGTTTTAAAAATAACTTAAAATACAAATTTAATTAAAAGTTATAATGATTTTTATTTAAAAAATATAAAAGAGCATTAATTTAAGTAATAAGTAATTAATTATTTTAAGTAATAATAATTAATTTAATTAATCGGTACAAAAGTACGTGTACAAATTTTTAAAAAAAATAAACAAACAAAATAGCTTTAACGTACAAATCAAGGGCTTTCAAATGATATGCGGAACAATATTTAAAACCAAAAAAAGTGGTCACGTGACACGGCACACACGAAAAAGTTTACTCTCAAGTTCTCACCAAATAGGATGAACTAATGAAATAATATATAGTTAATTTAAAGAGCATTAGTGTGAGATTCAAGTATTCAAGCGCCTAAATCAGAAATAAAATCGGTCAACAATTATAGAAACTATGAACATTCAAAGTCAAAAATGGAAAAAAATAAAAACAAAAAAATTCAAAATGAACACTATTTAGGGTACAACCGATAGAGGTACGACAAAAATTTATAGGACCAAATTTGTAGATCTTTTAAAATCAGTTACCGCTGGTGCTATCCGTTTTCCAAAACGACTTACCGTTTAGCTGCAATAAGCCCCAAAACAGCTTAAAAATCCAGTCGGCCATATTTATTTTTTTAGGGGGGGAAGGAGTGGGAAAATTAAACTTAATACTTATTTTGGTTCAGAATAGGGACGTTGCGCTTTGAAGTGCGCAAACCGCAAGTCTCTAGCTCTTCTGGAAGTGGGTAAACATTAATGTCAGTGAGTCAGTTAGCCATGCGGCTTTATAGTATGTTGATTGACAACCTTATAAGTTTTAACAACATTATAAGTTTTAAAAACCATATAAGTTTTAACAACCTTATAAAAAAGTTTTAATCTTATAAGTTTTGGCAACTTTCTTCAAAATGTAATAAATTTGTTTCCTCAGATTAAGAAAGCCATTAACCTGATAACCCAGTAATAGAGAATACAATTGATTGCTTTATTGCGCTCTTCAGATAGAAGTTACCATAAGGAACAAATGGAGAACGCAGCAGTAGAATATCAATTAAGTATTTAGTTTCAACACATATTTTAAATCTGTAGGTGTTGTCAAGAAATATATATATATATATATATATATATATATATATAT
>KZ651042.1:837030-848818 GCA_001010745.2 Gerris buenoi
TTTTTTTTTTTTTTTTTTAAATTAATAAACATAGTTATACTATTTTATGTAAATACAAAAATAAACGAATAATACTATTGTGGCACTCGTGTGCAGTTAAAGCAGTTAAAAAAAAAACTTTTGTAAACACACTAACTTATACTAGACTACTTGCACAAAAGGAAACACATTACATAATGAAAAAGGCGTTAGAACAAGAAGAGATATGATAAACAGAGATTAAATTAGTCTTAAATGAATATAAAATTAAACTTAGACAAAAGTTACAATGATTATATATAAGTAATAAATGCCAAGTGAATGGTGATGGATTACAAATGTTACTTTTATTATGTACAAATGTTTTCTAGGCACACATAGTCAATGCTTATGTAACTTTTACAATAACATTAAAAATTATATCTAAATAATGCTGAGATTTATTATTATGAGGTAAGTTATCTTGTTGTTTACATCTCATTACTGTTAAGGTACGTTTTCCAAGACGCGACTCCAGCAATAGACGCTGAGTGATAGCCGCCCAGCGATAGTTGCTGGCACAAAATTATAATTGGTGTTTTCCTACACGCGTCTCCAGCCACTATGCAACATATCAGTAGGTAACTAGCAGTAGATGCGAACCCGGTAGTTTTTAATTTAATTATGAGTTTTAAGAAAAAACTCCTTATTTCATGTAATTAATTCTCACTTCTTGTGGTTACTTTAAATTTATAGTTCTGCTGGATTTATATCGAATAAACCAAGTGAAATATATTTTTAACTGAAACAATAAAAATATAAAAGGGACGAACTAACAATCTACATAAATAAATATTCTGATATAATAAATAAACTGATATTTAGTTACTTGATTTATTAAAATAACAATTTTTATACTAAATATATACGTTTTTAATTATTTAATTACGTTTAGTTTGTTTTTAATTTAAAGACTTTATGATAACCTAAAGTAACCTTTCCGAAAAATTAGTAAACAAAAGAGCTAAAAAAAAACATTATACCAACATAATACTTAAAATTTACCTAAGAAAATACCTTTTAAGTAGGTATGATTGTTTTGTTGGCTGGTTTCACCAACACTGTATTGCTAGGATCGCCAGCGACTGCGATTATGACTGCCCCTGGAGCAGACGGCTGCAATCGCTCAGCGATTGACGCTAGCGTCTCTAACGACTATCGCTAGAGTCGCTTGCCTACGAAAACAGTTACACGTAAACTCAGAAGAGGAGTCCTCAGCGACAGTCGCTGAGCGACTATCGCTTAGTGTCTATCGCTGGAGTCGTGTCTTGGAAAACGTACCTTTAATCCTTAAAATTTGAATTAGGTCCTATAAATAGAACTTTATAATAAACCCTAAGAGCAAAAAAGCCTAAGATTACCATGCTCTCCCTCTTAAACAACGGTTATACTCGCATACATATTTTATATAAATATATATGTAAATTAATGATAAATATAAAAAGTTAAGTTGAATTGTTTTTAGGCCTTTTTAAAGCCATTATTATTTTTTTAAATTTTTGACAACTTAATTACTTCTAGGAAATAAATATATACACAATTTTATCACAAAACATTAGAAAATACAAAATCAGTTCAAATCTTCCTACAAATGGAAAATCCAGTTAGTTTAGAAAAAGGAAATTTGTCAATAATTTAATTTTTCCTGCATTAACACGTGGTTGTTTTTACATCGTTATACGTAATACAACCGTTTGGAGTCATCCGACCATTGTTTCTGTTTGAATTCACACTCGACGGTGCTATTTCAAAATCTTCGATGTCTCCTCTCGCTTTACTTTGTTTCTCCGTCGAATTACTTTTTAACAAGCTTCCTTGTCGAGAAATCTGTAGAAAAAAAATACATACCGATAACTAAAATACATTTTGGTTCAATGTTATTACAGTAGAACTTTGCTTACACAACCCTCAATAACAACCTCAATTACAAGTGCAATTTTCAAATCCCCTTGAGATTGCCATAACACATAATGTTAAATTAACCTCTATAATGTGACTATTATTATCCAAACAACCTCAATAACATGGATTTTTTCCAATTCACAACGTAACTCAGAACCTCTATAACAAGTCGTTTTGAGAAGTCAACCTCGATAACGCGACTCTATACAGAAATGGGTCGACCATGAACAAGTCTAAACTTGAAAATCCCGCCCCACCCTGCGTTTGCTAATTCCATTAACCTCGATAACATGACTGATAGCCAAAATAATCTTAATAACACGACCCTTGACAAAAAGAGCACCTCGATAACAAGACTGTTTCCCTAATCCCCTTGAGACAATTCTTATCAACGTTTTACTGTATTTATAACTGGAAACCACCGCTTACAGTTATTGCTTCCAACAAGCATAATTTCATGATTGCACTTATTCCTTTAAGCAATTTGACGTCATAGGCTCAGGTATCAATTCCACTAAAACCTGCTTTCGGTTCCCTGTGTAGTTATCTACACACTGTAAAACTTCTAACATACCCTTCTAACTTAGTGGAAATGTCTTCATAACGTACATTTTCATAATTTCCCAAGAGTTTATTACATTTTATAGAGCAAAAAATTGTATTTGGTTAAATATTCTCTTTAACAGCGATTTGGGGGTGAATTACGTACAGTATTTGTGGCAGATGTTGGTCTCATATTGCAATTTATGTAGTCTGTTTCAGATTCTGCCCATCTAATAAGCTGGCTAGTTGACATCAAGGAAAATGAACTCACAATGTCTTTAAAATTAAATAATTATGCTGTTCTTTAACTGTTACAAGGCCTAATAATATTTAAGTTCTTTGCTAGGTAATTTAAAAAACTAAGTAGATAGTTATGGAATCTTATAGAGATATAGAGTGATAGAGATCATATAATGCCAAGTTATCAATTAAAAACAAAATTATAGTTGACNAAAAAAAAAAAAAAAAAAAAAAAAAAAAAAAAAAAAAAGAAATCTGCTCTGTAGGTAAGCAAAGAAATGCAGCAAGTCAATATACAGTAGAACCTCGCTTAAACGACCCTCAAATACACGATCTCAATTACAAGTGCAATTTTCAAATCCCCTTGAGATTGCCATAACACATAATGTCCCCTCAACAAAAAGAGCACCTTGATAACAAGACTGTTTCCCTAATCCCCTTGAGACACTTCTTATCGAGGTTCTACTGTAATAAAATAGATCCAGACAAGTAAATAATTATATTAAAATGTAATAAAAATACCATATGGGGGACTCCAAAGCCTTCTACACCGCCTGGTGGACCTTCACTACGGATCCAACTGTCACTCGTGTTTCTTAAACTAATATCTCCGTAATCATCTGCGTCGTCAATCTCATCCTCGTCACCGGTGTTACTACAATTCTTTATAGGATTGCTCGATTCATCGTCGCTGAGAGAAAAGTCTTCGATAACCCTCGAAACGAACAAGGGAGTTTCTTCTGTCACTTCGATTCCCCTGATTTCTTGTCCTTCTTCACTGTCGTAAAATGAAACGGCGGCGAAGTCAGGGTTCGAATGCTCCTTTAACATGCCCACGAGGTTCATAAAAGAGGGTCGGCTCCTAGTTTTTTGTTGCCAGCACATCAACATTGTGTGATACAGAGTGTCTGGACAGTTATCAGGTCTATCCATAACACCTCCGTCAATGACAAATTTCAATACTTGCTCGTTAGAAAGGCCCTAAAACAATAATCAAGTAAAAACAATTATAAATATACAGTTTAAAATAAACTTTCAAATTAGACAAAAATACAAGAAAAGAAAGCCTTGTGAGGAGAGGAGTCAACAAATTAGTTTACATAATTATACAGCATAAACCCTTTCAAAGATTAATATGAAAACTCTACAACTGCACAGTATAATATATTTTTAAATAATTTAAACAAAACTGCATAGCTAAATAAAAATATAATAAAAGGTAACTTGTAGCACATGTATCAAAGAGTAGATAAAAATAACTAAATCGTCCGTCAGTAAATGGTGATCAACTAAAACGCTATTTATGCCAATAAACTAATCAATTATTATATTTGAGTTTTATTTACTTTTTTCCATAAGTTTCATAAAATCTAGATAACTCATTATCAATATAATAAAATTGGAGAAGGGGGTTGACAGGTCTTAGAGGGAGACTATTGTGGGCACCATTGGATGTATTTAAATAGTTAACTTTCTTTGTTACATTGTCCATTGGTAATTTTGTAAGGAATAAATTCCTAAATTTTAAAGCAATGATATAAATTTAAAAAAAAAAAAACCAAGTAGTTTTTAAATTGCAGATATTATTAAGAGTTAGATATTACAGGTAAAGTCTTACTTGATAAGGTTGAGAAGCTAATGTGGCCATTTCATAGAGAACTACACCATAGCTCCATACATCGGAGAGACTGGAAAATACGCCATCCTTAAGGCATTCAGGTGCCATCCAACGAACAGGTAAAAGACCTTTGGATCCTACATATATTTACGGCAATAAATAATACTATAAAAACAATAGTACTAATAAGCAAGTAAATCTTCATATAAAAAAAAAAAAAATTAAAAATAATAATAAAAAAATAAAATAGTATAGAGTAAAAAAATACCTTTTCTGTAATATTCAGTTTCATAAATGTCACGGGTCATTCCGAAGTCACCGATTTTAACCGTAAGGTCGTCTGTGACCATACAATTTCTTGCAGCTAAATCACGATGCACAAATTTTTTGGCAGCGAGGTAAGCCATTCCATCTGCTATTTCAACAGCCATTCTAAGGGTGTCCTAGAATGAAAAATAGATGTCAATCAAACAAAACTTAAAAAAAAACACATACTGTAAGATGCACTTTTTTTTAAATGACACCATACTTGGTGCTGGGGGCAACACAAGCATGAAAATACCATTGGAATAGGTATCTCCATGATCTTTGTCACATCTAGAGTTTTTCCTCCCTCCTTAGGATATTATTATTTATAGGGGGGCAGCATTGCCCCTGACAAGTCGAGCATACCATCCTTTACTCGAACTCAGGTCACTTTGTAACCCCTTTCTATAATCCTATTATAAGATACTTAGATATATAAAATTAATTTAAAATTGGAGTTCATTACAAATAGAACTAGAAATAAAAATTTCACACCCCACCCATATGAGTTCATAAGATATATGAGTCTGAAATTTTGTTATTTTGACACTCACTCAATGATTCATTAAAATTCTAAGGCATTCTAGCAATCCTAGCCCGGCCTTAGACCATCCTACCTAGATATGACCCTTCGATCAAGAAGGTTAGAGACCCTTGCCCTAACATACCTTCTTAGAATCTAAAATAGTTTTACAAATAAAAGCATGGTCAAACAAGAATCGGACACTGTCGAATGTAAAATGCATCATCATGGTGTTGCTAGTCTCAAAGGGACCAAGAAGAAGAAATTCTTTTTTGCCAATAATAAAACAAAAAAATAACACAGGTTGAAGAAATCAAGTGGACCTTATACACATTCTGTTTGACTACCCTAGTCCGCGGCTAACAGACCACTTTCTGTTTGACTACCCCCTGGGCTGTCTGCTTCCACTATCTGTCGCAGACAGTGTGCTACCTGTTGTCCTTAAAAGCAAAGTAACCAGATTACACAATAAAAAGCTAAATACCTTTAAGGTTGGTGGCGTCTGAGGGAAGTATCCTCCATCTGGACGACAAGACCTTAAATATGCCTTTAAATCTCCATGAGCCATAAGCTCCATTATCACTAACGTAGGCTGCCCTTGAGAAACCACACCTAGCAATTTCACTACATGATGGGTATTGAAAGCCCTAGAAAAAAAATAAAAATAATTATTCCATAACAAATAACATTCTAAGTAATTAGCATACATTGTGAAACTGGTATTATACAGTATAATGGTAGTACAATATAATACTAAGTATTACATAGTATAGGGTCAGTTGGGGTAATTGTGAACAAATTTTTAAGTTTTTACAAAAACTTGGGTTACCTTAGTTTGATAAATTAAAGGATACATTTTCTATTATCTTCTTCAATTCACCACTACTGCAGAGTGATGATATGGAAATTTGGTGTTTATAGTAGTGATTATTAAATGGTGGGAGCCTATTCACAATTACCCTTTAGGATAGGGGGTAAATGTGAATGACCATTTGCTACTCAGGTAGGCTCAGGGAAAAATTTATTTACCAATACTACACTGGAAGAGGACTGCAACTAACACTAATTCTGGCCATTTTTTTAGATTTATACCTTCCTGTGGTTGTTTACAATCAGCTGTAAGAAAAAAGCGGGAACCCCAAATATAACTTCGCAATAGCTTTAAGTTTCAAGATCGCCACACTTGGAATCCTTCAAAAACCTTTTAGAGGGCTGACAATTTTTGTTCACAATTACCCCATTTTCACAATTACCCCACCTGACCCTAATACTAGTAATATAATACAATACTTAGTATAACAAATTATAATACTGGTATTACATAGTATATTACTGGGTATTATAGAGTAAAGTACAGGAATTGTATAATATTATACTTGGTATTATACAATCTAATACTTCATAAAAAGCTTAGTTTTCCGGTGAAAAGCAAACACAAGATATACAAAAGTCTGGCCAGTTGTTTGTATATCTTGTTTTAGCTTCGAGTCAACACCACGATGCACCACACCCCTGAAGATGCTTCCAGTAGTGGAAGCGAAACATCGGACTTCATCCCCTTCGTGAAATGGATTTCACTGGAAAACCAAGCTGTTTATGATGAATCTATCTACAGAAGCCTACACACCAAATATAATACTTGGTAATATATTGAAAAATACTGGAATTATTAATTTTTATTGGGTTGATATCACCACATAGTATAGATGCTTTTAAGTGTGGTCAAAATGGGGTGACAAAAGTGTAGACAAGTACTTCATAAGATTGGCAATATTATGTTCCGAGAGGGACATCATTAGAGGTATTTTTTAAAACTAATCAAATACAATAATAATAGCATTAACATCAAACAAAAATGCGAATACACTAATTCTAAGTGACAAGTGGGACCAATTAGATTGGCCCACATATACCTACAATTACACACACATAGGTATATGGTATACATATACCTACTACACATATACCTAGATTGGCCCACATATATTAACAACTTTTTGATGAAAATTTTAGTTTTGACATTCTTGATTAGTTTTAAAAAATACCTCTGATTTCAGGCCTGAAGATGTCTCTCTTGGGACAAATATAGCCAATCTTATGAAGTAGTCGTCTACAATTTTCTCACCCCGTTTTGGCCCAACACTTATTACCAGGAATTATTAAGGCATTTTCAAACAGCAATGAGATTGCTGATCAGTTGGCCAAAACAGGTTCTGGTTCGACTAAATTACACAAAAAACTATAGTTGGCATGACTCGCTGTCGAGTAAACATTCCATAAGGACTCTCATGAATTTAGATCTCCATAGAATATGGAACAATGCTTCAGGTAAGTGACAATCTAAAGTAATAATTCATATTAGGATTTTACCAGATTGCTGCTTTCATCATCTTTTGACAGGCATTCTTACTGGACACTGTAGACTAAATCGACATCTACACCTGCTTGGTAAAGCTAAGAGCCCAGTGTGCAGTAGGGTGGCCCTTAATTTTTAACTTTTTTTTTTCTTTGCTCCCAACCCCTAATTTTGTTCGAATACATGAAAAACATATTCCATAAAAATTTTAGACCGATCGGAGGCGATTAACCCGTGCCGCCGGGCCTTTAAAGTTTTATAATGGTCAAANGCGGCACGGGTTAATCGCCTCCGATCGGTCTAAAATTTTGATGGAATATGTTTTTCATGTATTCGAACAAAATTAGGGGTTGGGAGCTCAAAATTTTTGACATTTTTTTTTCACCCCTATAGCTAAGGGCCACCCTAGTGTGCAGGCTGTTTGAGGAAGAGTATGAAACCCCTTTTCGCCTTATTAGCAGTTGACCTGCATTAACATGTCTGAAGTGGGAAATTTTTGGCTTCACAGTTCTACTGACTGAAGGTTACTCCCCCAAAGCAAGGTAACTTTCTGTGGGTTTGTCTTGCTTAGTGGATAGTGTACTATAAACTATGGTAAACTGACCCAACAATTAAACGAGTGATAATGACGATTAATATGAGTCCGTAAAGGCCCCCATACACACATCAACTTGTCCAACTTGGTTGAGTTGTTGAAGTTGAAGTGTGTATGGGCAGGTTGAGAGACCAAATCACAAGTTGAACAACCATGTTGAAAGACATCAAAACCCTTTTGATATTGGTGGGCGAAGCTTATGTTCTTATCTCTTTTGATTCAAAAGTTATTGGAACAGTACAGAGTGACAGACAGACACAGGAACGAAACTATTCAGGTATAGTTTCACTTTATGCTGGGTTCTCTGTATGCTGGTTCTCTCTCTACTGATGTTGTTCAACATTTTTTGATGTTGATCAACCAGGTTGAGAGACATAGTTGGACAACCAAGTTGAAGTTTTTATGGGGGCCTTAAGAATATTGGCTCATATTAGTTAATTCAGCCACTCATTGTTTACTCGGCTGGTAGATGCTGAAAAGGGAATTAGTAGACAAAGTAAAAACCTCATCTGAGGTGGTTTGGGCATGCACTCTCATTCTCAAAGAATGAGAGTCAAAGTCCCAAAAGTAGGCATTCAAGATGAGACTGGAAGAAAGGAGACCACATGGGAGAAGGAGATGTATTTGGACAGACAAAGTAACATTTGCACTAGACATTGTGCATAGGTAGAATTGTATAGAGATCTTATTATCACGAATTAAAGTAAGTAAGTAAAATTTTGAGAACTAAAAAGTTTACATACTTCTTACGTAAATGTCTAATACAAAATAAAGTTTGGGAAAACTTACTTCATGACAGATGCTTCATTAAGGAATTCAATTCTATCACGTTCTTGAGTCTTGCTATTGCAGCTCACAGTTTTAATAGCACATGGTCTTGAGTTTTCAATGCCGGTGTCCTTAAGTGTGCCTTCATAAACCATTCCGAACGAGCCTTGACCGATTTCTTTTATTAGTTCTACATTCTCTCGAGGTACTTCCCAATCGTCAGGAGTATAAACTAAAATTTTAAAACCAAACATTTGAAATACTTTTCAGTAAATAATGTCTTCAACACCATCCCTAAATTAAAAGTGAGATTTTGTGAAAAAAAATAAAAAAATAAAAAAATAAACAAATCACTTTCTAGTAAATGTTAATGTCCTAGAGACATGTCTTTCACAAAATTATAACTTCCTAGCTGATTTTATCATATTTTATTTCCTTTTTACCCCTGTTCCTCCTTAGAAGTCCCATTCCAAAATGATTTGTCCCCAGTGCCTCATACTGAATCCCCATACAAATCTTAAACCCTATACTTATTCAGGAAGTCAGTCTTCCAATTCCAGCTTCGATTTCCAATCCTCCACCCATTCACAGAAGGAGGGCTTTCACTTTTTCATAAATACATATATTTAGGCAAAGAACAAATGAACATAAACAATAAAACCCTATTCAAAGGAGAGGAAATGGTAAGGATGACAAATGAAGCTGTTAAGAGAAAAATGTTGTTTATATAAACATAGTAGTTCTTTATTAACCCTTCAGTGTTCGCCTAGGGTAATTTTGTATCTCAACCTTTGCAAAAATGAGGATGTGCGGAACTAATAAGAGTTAAGAGTTTTGATGGTCCAGGTAATCTTCGATTATAGTCTTAGCATTGTAAACATAACAGGGCCATCAAAATTAGGTATTGTTTATGCTTGGGATACAATTTTTTTTATTTTTAAACCCTTAAGTTTTAAGTCGTATTATTCTATTAAATATAATTTAAGTATCATTACATGTTCTCAGGTAATGATAATTCAATAATATTTAAATTTTAATTCCCCTCTTTTACACTTTCCCTCTCTCTTAAAATTTAATGACATTTTTCCTAAAGTTTTAGTTTTAACAAATTTTTATATTTGTTAAAATAATGTAAAATTATTACTGATAAAATAGTAAAAAGTATTTTGTTTCGAAAGTTTAACAGAAGAAATGTTAACTGAGAAATTTGATATCAAATAAAATTATTAAGATAATATGAAACCAAGAGATAAGAGTGGTCAACTAGGATTGAACCTGTGAAGTACAGTGTAAACTAAAAATTGTCATTGGTATAAGTTAAAAAAAAATGCAATCAGTTAATCTTTAAGTGACAATTTTAAGTAAATTAACATCTATTTAAAAAAGTAATTTAATTTAAGAATGTAAGTATTTCTATGGTTTTATCAGAACTTGAGCAATAGGGTCAACTTAATGACTAAAAGCAAAAAGTACTAAAAAGACACAAACCTTTACCAGAAGGAACGTACTCGGGATTTACTGAAGCAATAAGCTTTATACTGCGGCCATATTCAATATGTCTTCTAATATATAATACAATAAACGGTATAATTATAATAAATATAAATAACATAATTATAGTGACAATAATGATAGTATGTAATACTGGAGATACTGAATCTTCCTGAAATAAATAAAAATTAAGGTGATTAGTTAAAAAATTAATAAGCAGTCGTAAATTTTAGGTAGGAATATAAATTTATGACAATTTAACAAAATTAAGTTGCTAAAACAATTAATTTGTCTAATGACACTGTTATTTATAATACAAGTCCTAAATAATTACATTAATTGTTCCGAAGAGACAAAAACATACCTCAATGAAGAAGTAATTAATTTTGGTGTACATTCCATTCCCGGACAACGACGAAGCTCGTATTCTGAGACTATAGTTGCCAGGGCTGAGATTTTTTAAAATATATCCTTTGTTTAAAGCTTTATATTGGTTTCTTGAAATGCATTCAACTGTCGGTTTGTACTGGAAAACAAATATATCTCATTAATATTAGATAGATATAGTTTTTAGAAATAAAATCTATAGATGCATAAAACAATAGATATTATAAAAAAATTTGAAACATGTTATTCAGACAATTTAAAGAAATCATTAACGCATTGTGTGCTTAATTAAAAAAATAAATAATAATTAATAATGCAACCAATCGATAAATAAATAAGTAAAAAGGACATACATTTTCAATATCGGTGCGCCAATATTCAATTTGGTAAGTTAATATCATACTGTTCGGATTGACTGGTTCTTCCCACTTCAATTTTACTATCCCATGAGTTGTATTTGAAACTTCCCAAAAAACTTGATCACCGTCCAAGTTGTCAGCGTCACCTATGACAAAACAAATAATTATAAAAGGCTATAATTTTGTGTTAATAAAATTAAAATGTAATATTACGCTTTTCTGTTAAGGTATAAATAAAAATAAGTACAGGGTTAGCTGTCCAAGAAATAGTGAAGAACAAGGGGGAGGGGGGAAGGGTTCAAATTGAGGATCAGATTAGCTTCTTGTGTATGCTACAGTGCAGGGTTAGCTGTCAAAAGAAATAGTGAAGAACAAGGGGGAGGGGGGAAGGGTTCAAATTGAGGATAAGAATAGCTTCTTGTGTATGCAACAGTGCAGGGTTAGTTGTCAAAATAAATAGTGAAGAACAAGAGGAAGGGGTCCAAATTGAGGATTAGAATAGCTTCTTGTGAATGCTACAGTGCTTTCTCTTTGAATACTGATGTTACTTCACCTAGAGCTAGAAATTTTGGCACTTCTTTAGATGGTTACTCCCCTTATTAAGAAAACAAAGGGGAGTAACCATCTAAAGAAGGTATACGGAGTATTCTTCTTTAGATTGTTACTCCCCTTATAAAAACAT
>KZ651042.1:862657-894154 GCA_001010745.2 Gerris buenoi
ACGACTTGTCTTTAGATTCGATCGAGTCAATGAAGTAGATTGGTATTGGTCTGTACATCAAGATTTTTTCTATATTTTTACTTTTAAGTGATTTTCTTAAAGGGGCCAATAAAATCTTTTGAAAATACTTAACTTATGCTGCATCTTGTGCAGAGTAGTTTGGAAAATCGTCAGACATTGCTGACCTCAGAAATGACGCTCATAAAAGGCTTTTATGAAAGTCAAGCATGATATCACGTTTTTCTCTAAAATTTTGTGGTGGTCAGGGCCCGAATGAGGGCCGGGGGAGAGAATTTGAATAAAAACAAAGTATTTAGACGAAAAACCACAAGAATATGCATTTATATGCTTTTCTGAAAACAGCCATTTTATGCATTTATATGCTTGATTCTGTTGGTCCCAGAGAGGTGAAAATACCACCAAAAGGCTTCTTTCAATGAGTACTATTCAGGAAAAAAAATGCAAATATGCTCAAATCTGAGCCCTAATCATAATATATATAGCAATATAGTCGAAATGAGCTAAACTAGCTGTAGAAAACCTTTAAGAAGGATTTCTTTCTTAGAAGTGCATTCCCTGATTTGCTTTCCTGCATTCAGTTGTTGCTCAAAGTTAGAAAACACTTTAAAAGTTTCAGCGTTACTTATGGTATTAAATTAAAACCAAAATAGTAGCAACGAGTGTTGTTGATGTTCTGTGGTTCCACGTGTGTAGCAAACTGACTAAGTAGGCAAACCTATCAACTGACAGTTTATAAGATCAGCAAACTGAAAGTTTGGGGGAGACATCAGGGAGGGAGTGAGATGGATGTTGTTTGCAGTTATTTGAATGGAGAGAACACTTCTTCACAGGATGGGTGGAGGAATTGATCCAAAGTTGGATGCTTAGAGAGTTGTTTGCAGTTATTTGAATGGCGAGAACCCTTCTTCACAGGATGGGTGGAGGAATTGATCCAAAGTTGGATGCTTAGAGAGAGTTGTTTGCAGTTATTTGAATGGAGAACCCTTCTTCACAGGATGGGTGGAGGAATTGATTCAAAGTTGGATGCTTAGAGAGAGTTGTTTGCAGTTATTTGAATGAAGAGAACCCTTCTTCACAGGATGGGTGAAGGAATTGATCCAAAGTTGGATGCTTAGAGAGAGTTGCTTGCAGTTATTTGAATGGAAAGAATGCATCTTCACAGGATGGGTGGATGAATTGATCCAAAGATGGATGCTTAGAGAGAGTTGTTTGCAGTTGTTTGAATAGAAAGAATGCATCTTCACAGGATGGGTGGAGGAATTGATCTAAAGTTGGATGCTTAGAGAGAGTTGTTTGCAGTTATTTGAATAGAGAGAACTTTTCTTCACAGGATGGGTGGAGGCATTGATCCAAAGTTGGATGCTTAGAGAGAGTTGTTTGCAGTAATTGCAATGGAGACGCTTCTTCTCAGACTAAACAAAAAGAAAGTTCCTTCAAGAAAGCTCCTGGATGGAAAGGAGGGTTGGATAGAGAGAATGATTAAAGATATAAACAACCAAGTTAGTTGCATATAGACAGCAGGGTATATAGAAATAATAATGAGATTCAGTCATATAGTTGATAGTCCAGGAGATAGCGTGCAAAAAAGTGTCTGACTAACATCAAGCTAGAATTTTGCATACAAGTCAATCTTTTAGCGCCTTTTAAGAATATGTGGTTGGCTAAGTTCGTCTGCGGGACATAGCTTGGCAATAGGTGTTTGAAAAAAACAAAACGGCGGAGAGCGGCCATGTCTCACCAAAAATGGTGGACAATGTGATTTTCGTGATCCTGAGTACAAAATTAGTTAGTAGACCAAAAATCAAGTTGATGTTAGTTCGTCCCTTGACAAGCGACAACGTTTATTTTTAGTAATATTTGAATAACTAACCTATCAAGTGTGAAAATAACATCGACTTGATTTTTGGTCTACTAACTAATTCTGTACTCAGGATCATGAAAATCACATTGTCCACCATTTTTTGTGAGACATGGCCGCTCTCCACCGGTTTGTTTTTTTCGAACGCCTATTGCCAAGCAATGTCCCGCAGACGAACTTAGCCGACCACATATTCTTAAAAGGCGCAAAAAGATTGACTTGTATGCAAAATTCTAGCTTGATGTTAGTCAGACATTTTTTTGCACGCTATCTCCTAGACTATGAGTACGCTATATTATTTTTTTTATATCAAGATGTATTGTTTCTAAGGCCCTGACGAAACACTGAAGAAAGACAAGTAGAAAATTTAGTAGTTAAACTATTTTTTATCCATGTTTTTTCAATACAACACTAACAAAATCAAAATAATACCAATAATATACATTATAATTAATAATATTAGTTACCTTTTAATAAAAATATTATCTTGCAGATAATCTTCAAATGCAATTTCCTTCATCCTTAGTTGATTGTCAATAAACTTTTGGTTACAAGAGCATGATTCGTTATCAGTAGACCCGTTCCTTTCATCTTTTGGCCCGACCATATCCTGAAAGGGGTTTTTACTTGGTACCCTTCTAATGTCTGGGAATAGCAAAGCTGAAAACAAAATAAAAAAAGGATTCCATTTCAAAATGTTATTAAATGCATATGTGTAACTTTTTTTTTGAGGGAAACTATTTTTAAAACTCATAAGAATACAGATGTCTAGATCAATCTTCTACATACATGTAGAAGAGGAATCAAAATAAGAAAATGAACAAAAAACATACGTTCTAAACAAAAATTTTGATGTTCCACGTCCTCTTCATTATCAGGCTCCAGCACTGCCGTAACTATAAAGTGAGTTACATTTCCATTCGGATGAGTAGGTGGTTTCCAGCGAAGAACTAATTCGGAGCTCGAATTGGATTGTATTGAAATTCCATGTGGCTCAGACGGAACTAAAGCAAAGATAAAAATGATTTAGTCAGTCACTATAATTGTAAATAGTATTCACGAAACACAATTGTAATTATCAGTTGAGTTTTTATGAGCATCAGGTAGTTATGTAATGGGGGGCTTGACCGATGCATGTATGGGTTTATGCTCTAATAAAAACACTCGTATCACTAATATCTTATATTAATTAGTACAGTAGAACCTCGCTTACACGACCCTCAATTGTAAGTGCAATTTTCAAATCCCCTTGAGATTGCCATAACACATAATGTCCCCTCAACAAAAAGAGCACTTCGATGACAAGACTGTTTCCTTAATCCCCTTGAGACACTTCTTATCGAGGTTCTACTGTAGTTGCAAAACTAATTATGGATATAATTTCCAACAGTAGGGTAAGATATTTTAGCTGAGATCATATATAAATAAATACTGACTGTCTGGCTCGGTTCGAAAGTACTTTATGGGACTCTGAGCGCCCCTCGTTTCTGTTGCGATGGTGTAGGTTTTAACATAAAACGCATACTGAGTGTAGGGTTTGAGTTGAGCTATAATATGATTGACTTCCTTTTCTTCAGATGCATCTGTATCTTCTTGAACAGAGACATCGTCAACTCTCCACCTAAGCAAAACAATATAATTAATTATAAACATAACAAAAGGACAAAAGTTAACAACAATAAAAGTAGGCTATACAGATGCACAAATTTGTATTAAATAATTTGAATAAAAATCTTTTTACTACATCTAACAAAATAAAACACAAGTGCATTATAGCTTGTCTAAAGCTTATTATCCTTATGATTTTAACTTACTTCAGTCTAAATATTTAATATTAATCAAACTAAAACTTTTCCTTTAAATAATATTAATTACGGAATATAGAATTGTGCAAAATTAATAATTATCTAACTTGCTAAATGTTTACTTACTCATCATCACATGCATCTCGTCTATCATATATAGAAATATTTTTGGCAGGCGCTTCAATAGAATAAACAACATAACCCAAAAGAGTTCTAGGATCGTTATTTTCAAACTGTCTCCACTTAATTAAAGCTGCAACTGCTGTTTTCTTATACACAGTTACATTGAGTTTATCCACGTTACCTGTAATTAAATAACATTAATAAATATAAACTTTACATTAGATATGCATACCAGAAAAAATGTCTCTTAAGCATTGGTATAGGGGTTCAAATTTAGCTTTAATTTCATAAGTGCAATTCCTAAAGACAGATTCTGGGTTGGGGGGGAGTGTTCCCCTAGCCGACAGGCACCTCTCAGGGCGCTCGGGCTAGACTCACTCCAGTATTTTATTTGAGAGATTATTTTGTATCTCGGTGTAATGATTGACTCAAAGCTGACCTTTCATGAGCAAAGGGTTGGTAAAAAGGACAACCATGCCAGAATTCGGTCAATTTGCTAAGCCTGGCCTCCCCGCCCCCTGACATTACCACTTCATGAGTAAATAAAATAAGCAGCAGAAAGAGCAGAGAAGAGTGTAGGCGCGCTTAGTAGGTTAATGAGAAACGTGCCTTTTGCTCAGGCAACTTCACTATATAGAGTCGAGGTGTGAGCCGACTCACTTAGGAAAAAGAGCTATCAAAAGTGACTAGCACGTCTCTAAAGGCAGATTGCACTAACAGTCGTGTCTGCTTACCGCACGGTGTCAAAGCCAGCAGTCCTTGCTATCGCTGGAATCATCCCAATTTTCATAACAGCGCAGGAAAGAAAAGCAGTGTTCACCAAGAAGCGAGGATTAAAACTTCAATGAAGTTAAAAGAACCCTAACCTTGGAAAAATGGCAGCAGAAATGGAACGAGGAAATAAGAGAATTTTGGACAGCAAAACTGATCCCTGATGTAAGCAAGTAGGTGAACCAAAAGCACGGGGAGGTCGGCAATTACCTTACACAGTTTTTTGAGTTGGCACGAGTATTTTCGAACTTACCTATAGAAAATAGGCAAATGCCCGACAAGATGACACTGAGCCAATCTTTAAAGTGTGAAAAATGGAACCAGCAGAGGTAAGTTCTGGAGGGGAGAGTTGCTTACACCAGAAAACACAGAAGCTGTGCTGAGAAACGATGAGAGCTGGACCCGTATGGTGCTAAAAAGTAAAAACCATTCAGCGAGCCAAGAAAACGGACCCTGATCGACCACAAGATCAGAAGGAAATAGAAGCAAAATGCCTGCAGATAAGAATGTGCCAAGACTGAAGTAATGTGACAAACAGTTCCAGTCTCGGGCACAGGAGCAAGGAGTGGTTTTTAAACAGGCAGTCAAGACTACCACCTTCTGGTAACGCTGGAGTAGAACTGGGTAAATGCATTTACCTACTTTCTAAAAAAAAAAAAGAGAGAGATTCTAACTAACTAAAAAATTATATACATAAATACTCACATGCTGTTTTATCACCATTGGAATTTCTGGCAATTTCCAAATCCGAGTGAGCTGACAAATTAGTCTTCTTTCTTAACTCCTCAATTTTATCATAGCATAATTTTGGGTTGAAATGAAAAAATAATCGACCATTGCCTATGGTCAAGCCAGTCGAACGATTATTCCAATCCCACAGTTCAATAAGATTTTGGTTATCCAAAACAACTAAAGCATACCTGAAAACAAATAACCCTTTTTATATTTCTCTCGCTTAAAACGTTTTTTTAAATCATACATGAGTAAATAAATACAGTAGAACCTCGTTTACACAACCCTCAATAACATGACAACCTCAATTACAAGTGCAATTTTCAAATCCCCTTAATGTCCCCTACACAAAAAGAGCACCTCGATAACAAGACTCCCCTTGAGACACTTCTTATCGAGGTTCTACTCTATCACTTTTGACTATATTTTAGTAGTAATAAGAAATCAAATAAATCACACTGCTCTTCCAGAGCCCTCAGTATTGACAAATAATATGTTTGACAACATTATTCACACCCCTTGATGATGAAATCACCTGATGAAAACTATACCTTAAAGGCATACCCAAAACACGGGTTCCAGTTTCATCATAAACCTAGGTTTTCAACTGTAGATGTCTCATTTTTTCCACACATGGTATACGGCATTTTGAAATTAATAGATAGACTTAAAACTACATCTTACAAGACTTTTTCCAACTTTTTTATAACTTAATCTATAAAATTATCTATAGAGTGCGAAATAAATATTTCATTTCATTTAAAATTAATTTATGAATACAATTCATCATTGAAGTCATCAAAAAAGTAAGATTCTAAAACATGTCACTATAATAATTATAAGGTTTTAATAGACTTACTTTGAACTTTCAAGTTTTCTACCATGAATTTCCCTCAGATTAGGGAGGAAATTCAAAGAGATAAGAGGAAAAGATCTTACTATCTTCAAATAATCATTAATCTCTTCGATCGTGTTGAAATTGTCTTCCAATTCTCTCACCATATTGTCTAAAAACAAAAAGACAAAAATTAAAAAAAATAATAATAATACAAAAATATAAATGGCATAATTATTTGTGGCATTAAAGGGGGTTATCGCAGACTGAATAGGCAGATTAGCCATATCACTACATCTGTTCATAAGGAAAGGCAAAAACTAGGGCCCAGTTCCTCCATGAAATCAAATTAATAAATAAAGAAAAATAAAAACAAAACAGTAATCTAATGGACTGTATTTATCTTTATATAATAATAAACACTTGATGTCCTATATTGAAAAAATGCTTTAATAGAAAAAAAAATGAATCATTATAATTTAAATAATGAAAACTAGATTAGTATTGGTTAGAACTAAGGCACGGTTTTGCAATTGGAAAAGATAGGAAGATACAAAAGATTAAACTCCATTGAATGCCAGGTTGAGTTATATGTACATCTTTAATATATAAAAGGACAAATCCCTGTACAAAAGATCTTGCCAAATTTGAATCTAAACTGCCATCAATATGCTCCTGTGTGTGAAAAAGAGGACGGTGGGAGAAGAAAAATGAGCATAGGATTGAGAGGGTTGTAAAGGTTTTTGCTCTTTTTCAGTCCCCGGTTCTAATATATAAATTTGTCTGGATGCAAGACAAATAAGCTACCTGAATGCCAGGATAAATAGTGGAATAACTTACAAAGAAAAGCTAGTTTAACATAATAAACAGCTTAGTTTTCCGGTGAAATCCGCATCACGAAGGGTATGAAGTCCGACGTTTCCCTTCCACTACTGGAAGCATCTTCAGGGGTGTGGTGCATCGTGATGTTTACTTGAAGCAACAACAAGACATACTGACGACTGGAGTGAAGGACGGCATATTTAACGTCGGACTTCATCCCCTTCGTGACGAGGAATTCACCGGAAAACCAAGCTGTTTATTACGAGACTACCAGCGGAGGCCTACGCACCTAGTTAGTTTAACATAGATAAGATGGCCCCAAGTAAGCAAAACCTCTAAATACTTTTAGACGTTTAATTATATTAAATAATTATGTAACTTATTTATTTCTTATTATTTATTATTTTGTGATATGTCTAGAGTTTGTTCATTTTTCATCTTTTTTTCTCCTTTTTAAGTCTATTCATTATTCATATCTGTAATTGTCAGTACATTAACGTCCTACACACACCTTGAGCTTGGGCCGAGCTCTTAATTCGATTGTAAAACCCCTCACACCCGCTATTCCACGAATTCCACTCCCCGCCTGAAACTTATGTCCTAGCTACCTTACCTTCTCGTCAGTCTAACTTTCATATGTATAAATTGTTATATCTTAGTGAATTTTAGAGACTCAAACCAGTCTGATTTTTAGTAAATTAAAACACTGTGGTATAGATCAACAAACTTATATTATATTGTTACATTGCTTCATTTCTTTAAAGAAGTGACATTAACAATTCATTATGTTTGATTAGCACAAAATCTCAGTCAATACAACAAACTTTTTAGACGATCCTACAAAAACTTCTTAATGAGATCCCGTTTTAAATTTATTAGAATTATAGGAATTAATTTTTAATTACCTAAATTAATGAATAATCTAACTCTTAACACGTTAAAATATATAATTAAAAAACAAAGAGAAGAAAGGAAATGACAACAGAAAGATAATATTTCTTTCTTAGCTAATATAGTTTTTCTTTTTTACAATAGAAAAAAACACTTTTTCAACAGGTAATGCAGACGAATAACAGTAGTTAATTTTATTATTCAATTTTGATTTGATACACATTTTGACGTCCCTTGAAATATGCATAATTTATTTTTCTGTTTAATTTATTATCATGTAAACTATGTATTCCGATCTGATGTATAAACTGTATAATATACACCAGGACTAACACATCAATAAATCTAGGACTCTTAAATAAACGAAACAAAGTTTTATATTAATTATTTTTTGTAAAACCTATCCTACCTAAATTTACTAATATCACACAATATTATTAATGTAAACACGCATTTAGAAAATAAATAAATATATGTAGATGTAATAACAAAATCTATTTACAAAAATTACTTTAGTAACTACTTCAAAGTACAAATATCCAGATTACTAAAACACTCGTTTCTTTTTTTAACTGCACCCATTCTAGTCAAAACTTGTGCCGTGTTGGACCAATGCTAGAGGAGAAAAGTGCATTCCCGCGCATTCTAGCGGTGGGCGATAGAACTTCTCTACCCGCCCGGGCCCCGTCATCTGATTTCCCCCCCCCCCCCCCCCCCCCCNGCACATAGGAAGTAGAGGTACGAAGGGTAGGGGTAAGGTACCAAACAGAGGGGGGAGAAGGGAGAAGCTGCTTCAAGGCTCCGTATAGGCCAAATCACCCAAACAATGATTTCGCAGAATATAATTTAATTAATCTGCTAAATCACAACTGTAAAGTCACTAATAAAACAGGCAATATCTGTCATAATATTACCAAGAATATTATTTTAAAATCAAAGTTAATTTTTTCTCATCTGTTTATTTGAAAATATGGACAAATAATGTATTTTTTTAAATAAGTACATTGACTTTCACTACTTTGGCCATTATATTTATATAAAATAAATATTTTTTTTTAAAGTATGATAAACCTCGCGGGCCAGAAAAATGTTCTAGGCGGGCCGCGGGTTGGCCACCCCTGCTCTAGCACTTTAATATTTTTGCATATTCTACCTCCATTAGTTTAGGTGGAATCGAAATCATCTTTACACAGTATAGAGAAATCTTTCAGTCCACATATTAAATTTCTTTCGGACAGTTATAAAGCTCTTAAAGTTCCCGATGAAATATTTCAACGCCTGAATAAGTGTGAGCATTACTTTGAAGAACTGACAGTACACCGGTTAGTTCAAAGAGATATAAGACAATTTTTTAAGCGATAATTGCTTTATGCGTTGGAATCTGTGAACTGTAAGTTATATTTTACATTATTGTTATTTATTGCTTGATACATGGTGTTGGGTTATTTTTATTACGTGTATTGTACATGCATACATAAAATAAATAAGTATGTGGTTGTTATTCTTACAATTCTTATGAATAAAAATGTATATATGAACATCATTAAGCAATATATGTTTCTCAAAAAAAAAAATTCTATATATTGTAATTTCTATATAACGAATTTATTTCTGGAACCATCAAGTTTATTATACTGAGGTCCTACTGTAATTGTAAATATAAAACAAAAAAGATATTGGAACGTTGGCATTTAGAAAATGTATAATGACAAATGAACGTACAGAAAAATCTTCACTCTATGATTATTTTCGATATAATTAAATCAACTGATTTATTTTAACAAAATAAATACATACCTTTGCATTTCTCGCAATCCATCCTCATCTCTCCTTTAACGAACACCTGTTTTTCAACATGACCAGGTGGACATTCGAGAACACATTCTTTTTTAAAAGGTTTCCACGGTTTATTCTTAGTGTTGTGGTCGGTGTTTTCACGAGGCTTCGGCATGTTCAAGCATTCTTTATCAGTAACACACCTACGATTCAAATACTGAAAAAAAAAGGAAACATCTTGATAATAAACAACTTCTTATGCTCAGAAAATAATTTCAAGAATCAAACCTCAAAGGTGCGTTTACACCTGACATTTATTGCATGACATTTATGTCAGACCGAAATCTCAGTAGTACAAACACCGAAAAATTTAAGTATGAGATTTATGTTTCTACTCTCAGCTATAAGTAACGGACACTTCTATAACAACAGATGTAAACACCGATTATTATATTTTTCGTACATTTATTGCAAATTTAAGCATTGCGAGAAGTGTCAGACATATACCTCCGACATAAATCTCAAGCAATTTCTCTCAGATGTAAACACTCAAAGCAATTTCTGTCTGACACTTGACATTTATTGCCGGAGAGAAGTGTCACGTGTAAACGAACCTTAACTCAACAGAGAAACTTTTATATTTTCTTATATCTATGGCTATCTTTCTTATATCGATGGCTTAAAATCTCAGCTACCCGGATAAAAGCATCAAAACTCCTCTTAACAAATAAACAATACCAGGAACTAATTTTATAAATGTTAATAGACAATAAAAGCAGAATCCCCGATAATCAGAACAGGCCCTGGTCCCAATTAGTTTGGATTTCCAGGGTTTTACTGTGTGTGTATACGAGGTCTGATCAAAAAGTATCGAGACTGATTTTTTATAAAATAAAATTTATATAGAAGAGAAATAAAAGTTTAATCTCCCTCAAAGTAGGACCCTTCTGAGTCAACACAGTGCTTCCAGTGGTCCTGCCACTCGGAGAAAGACCTCTGGAAAGTTTCTTTCGGCATTAGGTTTAGTTGGTTCGTCGCATTTTGTTTTATGGTTTCCACATCTTGAAATCGTTGTCCTTTGATGTGCTTTTTTATGCTTATGAAATAGAAAAAAGTCACACGGAGTGAGGTCTAGTGAATAAGGAGGTTGTGGAACATTAGGAATTGAGTTTTTGGCCAAAAACTGCTGAACATGTGATGAATGTGCAGAAGCGTTGTCGTGGTGCAGCTTCCAACTCCCTGGGTCACGAAATGTGGGTCTTTCACGTCAAATGGCATCGCCTAAACGGCGGAGGACATCAATTTAATACTCCGTAGTAATGGTTTGTCCCCTGGGAGCGTAATCATGATGGACAATTCCATCACAGTTGAAAAAAACTGTTAGCATCACTTGTCAAAGGATGTCCTCCACGCTATCACTCTCAACACTTGTCTTGCCTTCTTTTAACCGTTTAAACCAATCAAACACTCTGGCACGTTACATGGTATCTTTACCATGTCTAAAGAAAGCATTTCATAAGTCTCTGTAGCGCCCAAGCTTATGGCAAAACCAAAATACACTTTCACTTGATCACTCACAGAAACCAACTGAGACTATTTGAAGCAGTGAGATCTGTCGTGTAGCTTTACAGTAGTATTAGGTCAATGTCCACTCAGTCTTATCTTCCCCCTCCAGTCCGTTGCCTAGTAATAAAATCAGTCTCGATATTTTTTGATCAGACCTCGTATATGTACATGCATACGGGGTAGTGCCATTGTAGGGATGGTGGAGGAATAAGGAGCCTAGCCCTCTATTCTCTAAAGGTTTAACAATCATCTATGTATACACTCAGTATTTGTAACCTGCACTATTATGTCCTTTAAAATATACCTTATCTCTAAATGAACCAGAAATCTCCAATTACCGAGCAATTTAATCACGTCACAAGATTTTATCATAATCAATACAGACTGGTCAGTTAAATTAAATACAATAATTATAATAAATTCTCTTACTTCATACGTCCCTTGAGGGCATCTCTCAACACATTCGTTGTTATAAAGGAAATGTTTACAGGCGAAGCAAGAGTGGGGAGTTTTGTCAAGACAGCCTCCTAAACATAAAGGATGACAACAATCTCTATCGCTATTACATCCTCCTGAGCACTGCAAAGTACAACCTGGAAACAAATAATGCATTAAAAATATGTAGCGCTACTTTAGACTCACTTGGGACTAAAAGGTACCCCAGAAGGAATAAACACTCGAAACAAAATCAATATCGTGACAGTTGTTGATGCTTATTTTTTAAAAGTAGAAATATTAATTTTTAATGATTTTTTAATATTATAAAAATACAATTCATAAAAAAGAAATTATTTCCTCATGACCAGTTTTTTTGGTATAGACTTACAACTGATCTTGAAACGTTCTAAAGTATTCAGTATTCATATAAAGAACTATTATCATCCTCGAATTCCATCAAAAAAAGTTTTAAATAAATTTCAAATACCACTGAATTTCAGCAAGCATTAATAACTGGTAGCTAATAGAAAGCATTTCTGTATTTTTTTCTCAAATTCCAATTTAAAAAATAAATTAATAAATACATTTAGGAAAAAAAAAATTAATAAATAAATACTAACTTTTTTGACAGTGATTCATATTCCAACAAAGTGGTTCTCCACTAGATGCATNTAATCAAATACCAGTGTTTTTAGCATTATTTTAATGTCTCTTGGACATAACGGGCACTCAAAGTTATTTTTATTTCCCTGAAAAATTAATGAGTAAACACTATATAAAAGCTCATTATAAAAGCAATGCACTTTATTATTTATGGAACACAAAATATAAAAACTTATCCAAAGCATAAATACTAGCTGCATAAATATATACCTAATGTTATATGAATACATATGAGTAAATTAAAATCTTAGGTCTAGTATCAGAATATTTGTTAAAAGGAAGGTAAGAAGTGTATATTTTAACGAGTGGTAATCCAACATTGAAATTTAGCTCCCCTATCAATGTTGCAATACTAAAAATAATTCAAAATGGCGACGCTGAATAAGTGCAGCAAGAGAATTTATCGAAGGCATAGAACAATGCAAGAAAATGTGCCACTTTGCCAGCTTTTTCTTAAATTTCCAAAGAATTTAATATTTTGTTTTACTGACATCTATACAGGCCAACCCAACCAAGTCGAACATTGTGTTAAGAGTGTCGACTGGTCCCTTTAAACATTCATTGACGGATAAATTTCTCTTTTTTTTCAATTAACCAGCAGGTAAAACAAATGCAATTTTTTGTTCTAGTCATTTGCTATATTGTTATTGTATTGGTTACTTGTTTTAAATTTGGAAAAAAAAACTTCAAATATATTTGTAAAATCCCAAAACTATTGTAAAAATTGGGTTAAATTGTAGAATTCAATCTACCCTAATTACCATAAATTTCACAAATGGCACTTAGGCCCTCCGCACATGGAGCAACTCAAAACAAACTGATTACAAACTCAAATCACCAACCAATTGACTATGAGTTTCAACCTGTGTAATTGAATGGGACACTGCACACAGAGCAACTCATTACAAACTGGGTTTGCTTTCTGTCAAATCAAAAATGACTGGAGTTTCCAGTTGAGTTTGTTTTGAGTTGCTCCATGTGCGGAGGGCCTAACACACAAAAATCTACTATCACTCTGTCTAAAATGGAAGTGAAATTCAGTCAAAATCCATGAAAAATAACAGTTTTCTTAGGAACTATGTTTTCTATGTTAACACATGCGTTTTAAGACCAACTCCATCATGTCAAATAAATTACAGTTAATAATTACCATGATATGATGATCTCCTTTGCCATGAGGAGCGATTATATCCCAGTCAATGCTTTCTGCAAAACATAGCATCGGGTTTTTGGCAAAGTAAACTCCACCTCTTAAAATATTCGTCAAAGATGATAGACCAATATCCTGAAATAAGTTAAAAACACGAATTAACCACCTTTCATAAAATGTATTAAGAATAAATAATACTAATTATAAAATGTAAGTGAACTCATCTTTACACAAGCATACAAAATGTATTAACAGAGTTGTATGATCAATTTGGTAGTATGTAAAGGGGAGACACAAATAAGTATAGCATCTCAACATTATAGTAAGAAGCGTAAGTGCTATGCTCGTTTTACATGATAGTAACTCAAAAACAGGTATTCCAAAAGGATAAATGTCAAATGACTAAAGTTACCAGGGCATCAAATTCTGTGTTCAGAATACTCCTTTTTTCATTCCTTGTCCCTGAGCATAGATACAGGCAAAAAAATAAAAGTAGTCATAGCCATGATTTCCCACTTTGTGGCTATTTTTTAGTTTCAGGACGTCTGACCTCAAATTCACTTATTTTAGTCTAGGAAATTAATTTTAAAATTTTAATATAATTGTATCGTCCAGTTTGGTTCAAAAGACTGTATTCAGAAGTGGTGAATTGAAATGGGGTAGGGTAGGGGTAGTGATTCTGTTTTTAGTTTTGTTGTATTTTTAATTTGAATTAGCCTCGTATCCATTATCGAAGGAGTAGGGGCTGGAAGAGCACTAAAGACGGTCTAGTTCCAAATAATAGAACAAAATTGTCTATTTGATGCACCCTTTAGATGTTATAAGCCAAAAATTTGTCAAAATTGAGCAGTTTTTTGGCTCCCAAATGTTTAAGCTCATCTCTCAAACCATCGAAAACTTATATTACTTTTATTTGAGATGCCCAAAGTAGATTAAAGCCATTTTCAGCTTTGTCTGAATTCATCAACAACAAAAGTCTAATTTGACTGGGCTATTGTGAATAAATACCATAAAATTACAATCAATACCTAAACTGCATTTAAATAAAATTATAATTATAATTAACAATGGTAGACAGACAGAGAAAAATATACTCCAGTGCCAGGATTTAAACCACGGGCCTCTATATTTCCAGTATAGCTCTCTACCAACTGAGCTAAACTGAAGAATAATTTCCTATGTCAGTAACGATACCTAGTCCCGAATTAAGCTTTCAATTTTCCACAAGTCTAGGAGTCGACATTTACGACAATAGAACTAGACTGGGAAATATCGCTGATAATAATTTAAACTTTCCGTAGTATGAATACTACTAAAAACTTAAAAATAAACTGCATTTAACGCTGCCACTTACTGCCATTCTACTGCTGGATTTAAACAGTTATGCCAACCTGTTTCATTGCTAATAACTTTTATCATGAGAAACATTGGTTGAAAACTATACACTAAACAGATTCAAATCAAATTTACAAAACCTATGACCGAGTCTCTTTAAATTATATAGTAGTAGTATTAAAGTGATGATATAGCCCACGTCAAAAACAAATTAATAACAATATAATTGATAATTAATATAATTAGATTTACCTGCAACTGTAGCATTTCGTACACGACCAACGCATAGTCCAAAAATAATGTGTTTCCTCGGATAACGCTTAAATTAGGAAATAATTTGCTAAGAGATTTTAAACCTTGGACTCTATATAAAACTAAATAACCGGTGATTTCACGGAGTTCAGGAAACGATATATTTACATAATCAGCTGGTTCAGCCTTATCAATTAACACTATCTGTACAAATCCTTCAATGACTTTGCATCCTTGAAGCTCAACAAACATGTCCACAGTGTTTCTAATGTCTTTACTTTGACACACTGGAAATAAAAAAATAAAAAATACATAGAATAAATAAATTGTTCAAATCAATACAATAGCATCATGCTTCAGTACATTAAACATAATAACAGGGGGAGGGGGGGACTCGTTTATTTTAATGTCTCTGGTGATACAGGTGTCTAATCAAATGCCAGTGTTTTTAGCATTATTTTAATGTCTCTGGTGATACAGTTATCTAATCAAATACCAGTGTTTTTGGCATTATTTAAAAGTCTCTGGTGATACAGGTATCTAATCAAATACCAGTGTTTTTAGCATTATTTTAAGGTCTCTGGTATTACAGGTATCTAATCGAATACCAGTGTTTTAGCATTATTTGAAAGTCTCTGGTGATACAGGTGTCTAATCAAATACCAGTGTTTTTAGCATTATTTTAACATCTCTTGTGATTAGTGATGTGAGTCGGGAATATTCCCAGTGGGAAGGGAATTTAAAAATGGGAATATTCCCGATGATTTTTTGGGAATATTTCCCAAATTAGGGAATTTATAAAAATGTGAAATATTTAATATTTATGTAGTTAAATTAAATAAATAAAAACAAATTGGTACAAAATTATTTTGAAAAGAAATTAAATAATTTTTAAGAAATAATTCATTTTAAGAAATTGGTACAAATGAATTTTGAAAATCTTGAAATGTCCAGAGAAATTAAAAGTTTCTTTTTTTTAAAAAAAAAATGAATAAATAAAAATATATAAACAATAAATTTGAAATAGACAAATTCGGCCAAGTATCAGTTGACAAAACATTTTCGTGCCTAGGCCTAATACTATTATGCAGAGCCCAATCTGGTGTCTGATCTGATACTATAGTGAGCCTAATCCAATGTCGGTAGCTTCAGCATCAGAATCTTCGATGCCAGTGTTTTCTCCAAATAAAATGGCTTTATTGGGAGGCCCATTATTGCTAATAAATGTTCCATTTATTTTTTGTTTACAAGTAATTAGATTTTCATCACAGCATTGGTTCGTTAAAAAAGGTATGTACATATTAATAAATGCTTCAAAATAATATTTGTTTTTATGACTTTCATTGTATTTAAAAAAAAAAAAAAAAAAAAAAAAAAAAAAAAAAAAAAAAAAAAAAAAAAAAAAAAAAANTACCAGTGTTTTTAGCATTATTTTAACGTCTCTGGTGATACAGGTGTCTAATCAAATACCAGTGTTTTTAGCATTATTTTAACGTCTCTGGTGATACAGGTGTCTAATCAAATACCAGTGTTTTTAGCATTATTTTAACGTCTCTGGTGATACAGGTGTCTAATCAAATACCAGTGTTTTTAGCATTATTTTAACGTCTCTGGTGATACAGGTGTCTAATCAAATACCAGTGTTTTTAGCATTATTTTAACGTCTCTGGTGATACTGGTGTCTAATCAAATACCAGTGTTTTTAGCATTATTTTAACGAGTTCCACATCATAATTTTGTTCAACAAACACATTAGAATGTTGAATTAAAAGACCATAAATGTGAATAGGATTATACACTTAAAAATAATTTTGTTTCGAAAATTTAAACAGTAAAAATTCAAGTTTCACAGAGTTACAGTAGAACCTCGATTATCAAAAATAATTGGGACCAGAGGTGAGTCGGATAATCGAAAAGTTCGGTTAATCGAAAAGTTACGATAATCGAGGTTCATAAAAAAATAAAATCAATTGAGTATACAATGTTATTTTAAAGGTAGATATAGTTTTAAAATAAAAATTATATACATACATGCATATCTAAAACAACACATTGTATTACATTTTTCTCAGGTAGTTATATAGGTTTGAAAAAATCATGAATTCTTGTCTGTTTCACCCTCAACAAGGGGCGAGTACCTCTAACCACCTAACAGGTGGCGAGTTCGGATAATAGAGGGTTTGGATAACAGAGGTTCGGATAATCGAGGTTCTACTGTATTGCTTAAAATGACCAATCTCTACGTATATATACTGGAATAATAAATTTGCTTATTTCCATAAAAAAAATGTAATCACCTGAGGCATCCTCGTCATTATGAACGACTTCAGAATATATACGTAATGCCGAAGGAATATCTGCTTTATGGGAACCATTTACAAGAGAGCTGAATAAAAGAATTCCAAAAAATAAAACTCCACTCGTTTTAATTAAACTGGAACCTGCAAAAAAAAAAAAAAAAAAAAAAAAAATGAAAATGTTATTAAATAATGTTTAAACAATGCTGGGTGGATATTAAGCGGGGGGCCCGGTCCGAGAATCCAACCCAGAGTTGTGGTCAGAAGCAGCCACCCATCCGTCTTCTGACCCTGCTCAAGGCTGCTTAAATTGCCTTACACAAGGTGCTCTACCCTCTGAGCCACACAGGCCCCTCTAACTGTACTTAGAACTACAACTTCAGTAATTGCTACCAGAAGAGACAAGACACTTTGAGACTGACAATACTGGGTGAACACCTAGCATAGGCGGAAAATCATCATAAAACTTCCAATTTCCGAAGCATCAGTAATAGCAATGAGCAACCAGGGAACCCTGGCCAAACTAATAAGATCGGAAGAAAAAATATATATATTACCTTGGATGAAATGATCAAACATAACGCTTTGCCATTTGATACTGTAAGTTTTATCATGTCGCCTAAGCTCCTGTTTCATCATTATCCTTATAGTAATTCCCTGAAAATCAAAACACAATAATATGTTACAAGCCAAATAACCTTCTTCATTATTAAATGCTTTAATGCATTCTTTAAAAATCAATATGTGTATAAAGTATGTACAAGAAACTTTAAGCTACTTAAGATTTCCTCGACATTATTTAATAAAATCTTAAGTTATAAATGACTCGATTAAATAAAATATTTTAATAATTAATTTCAGGGAAAAAGTGTTACATAATTTCATCCAGAATACAATATTTTTTTGTCAACTGGTTGCGGAGACGTAGTGATGAGAAATGGCTTGGGTAGATTATAGTACATACATTTAAAACTTACAAAATAAAGTATAAATGGGATTTTAATAGGTAATTATAATCAAGTTTAATTTTTTTTTTTTTTTTTTTTTTTTTTTTTTTTTTTTTTTTTTTTTTTTTTTTTTNAGTTGAAAGGCTTATAACTCCCTTATTATTCGTCCGATTTTTTATTATTTTATATCAATGAATTAAGAATTTTATTCTCTTTAGAACCACATTTGTTTTACCTAAGTTAAATAAATACATTTTTGGGGGGATCAAATTTATCTATCGGTGTTTTTCTATCTGAATATAACAGGTTTAACGTAACTGTGGTGTAAGTTGACTGTGATTTCAGAAGCGAAATTACCGTATCTGTCGCCAGATACGGTCTTTTTCCTTCTGATTTGTCACTTAAGGCAATTACGCTTAGTAAATTGTCCTTAAACACAAAAACCTTAACTAAAAATCTCTAATTTATCGTATTTAGGATGGAGATACGGCTTCGGGACCATCAAAAACGGCAAAAATGACTCCCCAAAACCCTATATAGGTTGAAACCTCATTTTCGACAAAAATGACAGCTACGGTTTTTTGGCTTAGCCCGGCAGTATACTCTTCTTACAATTAGAATTGTCTTTTGACACTCAGGTTGACCAACCTATGTGGGAGAAGAAATAAAGCCACTAGGCCTGTAGGAGGGGTGGGAGAGCATCATTTGTTTATCAACAAAAGAAGGTTAGTTTACTACTTCAACAAGTCGTGATCTTTTTACCTGATTTTTCCACTTAGATTTTCACTTCTTATTTACGAATATGTTTTGAAATTTAATGTAAGAGTTAATTTCTTTTATAGAATCACAAACTTTATGAAAAGTGTAGGCTTAAAACTACGTAGATGAAAAATTAATTTACCTAACAGATGTTGAATTGTAATGAAAGGAAGTGTTAAGAACCTTTGTTAATTCAGTCGAGGTTTACATTTTAATCTATCAATTTTTGAATTAATGTACAGTGTGAAAAAGTAGTAGTTACTATTTTTTGGTAAATAAACAATAAACCATATTATATAACATGGAAATATTATAAATAATGTTCTTTTGAGTTTAGGTACAGCTGAATTTTCTAATAATGTTTTCTGCTCATACTTCATATTTCGTAGTCTTACTTTGTCAGAATAACTTAACAAATTGAAATGGTAGTTACAAACAAAATACAAAACCAGAGAAATATTTAGTGCATTATATTTAATAACATAAAAGTGAATTCAAGCGGTGGAGGTTATAAAGTCTCCTCAAACGGTTACCCTTAGGTCCGCACCCCTCCACTAGAGACATTTTTATTTGCCTGGTTGGCCCAACCTTCTAGAATTCAAAATCTAGCGCTCTCATTGGCTTCTTGTCAATTTTCCCGTGCTGTCAAAAAACAATTCTAATTGTGAAGAGTATAATCAATACAACCTATAGTTAAACCAAAAGGTTTGTTGTTTATCAGTCACAATAGTTCTCCAACTCTAAAATGCGTAATAGGAGAAAAACTAACGTCATTAAAGCTTTAATTAGATTCAAACAGAAAAAAAGCTACATGTTCAACCACAGACCACTTGAATCATTTTTAAAAATCATATCTCTTTCTTGATTAGTTGGGTCTTTTAAGGAAAATTCTTCTTGGATAATCTCAAGCTGGCTGACTAGCTGATTACAGGCTGTGGTCAAATAGGAAGTTTTAAGTTGAAGTAGGCAGTAGAAATGTGTTGTTGATGGTAGTTTCATGAATTTCGATGTCTGAGATATTATTAAATAATAGTGTAAATGACAGTAACTGATTACAGGTGAATTGACGAGAATCTGTCCATTTTAAATAAGTTCTTACAATTATTTATATAAAATAATAACTATGACCAATGTAATCAGCTTGAGAATGATCCAAGGAGGCATTGAAATATCGCAAATGTGAGGCGTTTGAATTTTCCTTATAAGACCCAACAAATCAAGGACTTATTTAAACATTTCAAAAAAAGAATAAGGCGTAAAATCAATATGGTAGGGAGTCGATAATAGTTGTTCATTGTAAAGAGGAAAGTTGTCAAGTCCGCAACAGACTTATAAAGCCACTGTGTTTCCCCAGAGGTTTCAAATTATCAAAAGAGTATCCCGTCAGAGCTTCTAAAAATTGAGAAGCCATTAGCAAAAAAAAGCCCATGGCTTATATTAACGATAGAAAAATGTTTAACCATGTTTTAAATGATTTAATGCTCTTAAGGTGTGAGGGATTCTACTAAGCAAATCTAAGTCTTCCTAATATTGGCAAACAGAAAATAAATTTATTTTTTCTTAATCCATTTATTTTATCATTACTGCTATTGTGTTAAAAGTTGGTTAAAACTGAAGAATACTGTGCTGTTATGGGAAGGTGTTAGAAAAGTGCGCGGGCCTAACTAGAATGTATTATTTTTGACAAAGGGATATCAACTTTTCAATTTATCATACATATATCGGAGGTAAAGGGCACTATGTGCCAAATTGTAAATTTTTCGGGAGAGCTATTTTAATGATTTTTTAATATTATAAAAATACAATTCATAAAAAAGAAATTATTTCCTCATGACCAGTTTTTTTGGTATAGACTTACAACTGATCTTGAAACGTTCTAAAGTATTCAGTATTCATATAAAGAACTATTATCATCCTCGAATTCCATCAAAAAAAGTTTTAAATAAATTTCAAATACCACTGAATTTCAGCAAGCATTAATAACTGGTAGCTAATAGAAAGCATTTCTGTATTTTTTTCTCAAATTCCAATTTAAAAAATAAATTAATAAATACATTTAGGAAAAAAAAAATTAATAAATAAAGAAAAATAAAAACAAAACAGTAATCTAATGGACTGTATTTATCTTTATATAATAATAAACACTTGATGTCCTATATTGAAAAAATGCTTTAATAGAAAAAAAAATGAATCATTATAATTTAAATAATGAAAACTAGATTAGTATTGGTTAGAACTAAGGCACGGTTTTGCAATTGGAAAAGATAGGAAGATACAAAAGATTAAACTCCATTGAATGCCAGGTTGAGTTATATGTACATCTTTAATATATAAAAGGACAAATCCCTGTACAAAAGATCTTGCCAAATTTGAATCTAAACTGCCATCAATATGCTCCTGTGTGTGAAAAAGAGGACGGTGGGAGAAGAAAAATGAGCATAGGATTGAGAGGGTTGTAAAGGTTTTTGCTCTTTTTCAGTCCCCGGTTCTAATATATAAATTTGTCTGGATGCAAGACAAATAAGCTACCTGAATGCCAGGATAAATAGTGGAATAACTTACAAAGAAAAGCTAGTTTAACATAATAAACAGCTTAGTTTTCCGGTGAAATCCGCATCACGAAGGGTATGAAGTCCGACGTTTCCCTTCCACTACTGGAAGCATCTTCAGGGGTGTGGTGCATCGTGATGTTTACTTGAAGCAACAACAAGACATACTGACGACTGGAGTGAAGGACGGCATATTTAACGTCGGACTTCATCCCCTTCGTGACGAGGAATTCACCGGAAAACCAAGCTGTTTATTACGAGACTACCAGCGGAGGCCTACGCACCTAGTTAGTTTAACATAGATAAGATGGCCCCAAGTAAGCAAAACCTCTAAATACTTTTAGACGTTTAATTATATTAAATAATTATGTAACTTATTTATTTCTTATTATTTATTATTTTGTGATATGTCTAGAGTTTGTTCATTTTTCATCTTTTTTTCTCCTTTTTAAGTCTATTCATTATTCATATCTGTAATTGTCAGTACATTAACGTCCTACACACACCTTGAGCTTGGGCCGAGCTCTTAATTCGATTGTAAAACCCCTCACACCCGCTATTCCACGAATTCCACTCCCCGCCTGAAACTTATGTCCTAGCTACCTTACCTTCTCGTCAGTCTAACTTTCATATGTATAAATTGTTATATCTTAGTGAATTTTAGAGACTCAAACCAGTCTGATTTTTAGTAAATTAAAACACTGTGGTATAGATCAACAAACTTATATNTTTCAAAGGCTCGTTTTTTAAAGAGAAACAACCCTGCTGCATATAGACCTGGTAGAGGTCGAAATCGGAGTACAAAATTCGATGGCCGTACACTTAACTTTGGCCAAAAATACAAATATTTGAATATGTTGTGCCTACATTTATCATACCTATGCCTATTAGTAATAAGTAATAAGCAACGAGCTACAAAATAAATTAAAAAGGAACCTACTATGTAATGACTTCATTTCTTTCAAAAAAAATAAATAACAAGTATGCATTTTTAAGATATATTACATATTAGAGATATTACATTAAAAATTTAGAAAATCCTAGACGACCCTGAATAATTAGGTTGTTAAAAAAATCGAAGTAAAAGTCGTCACACTGTAATTATTTGATTTATTATTGAAATATCGTATAGATCAGTCATAATTAAGATGTTTTTTTTTTCGTTTAACTTGTTATAAATTAGGCTTTTACAGAGAATTGACGGTTTGACAGTTTTATCAGGCTAGACCCTAGATGTAATATGGACTAAGGTTCTGGCAAACAAGGCTTTCTTCAGTAGAAAATATGACATTCTCAAACTAAGGTCGGTAATAGAATCCGCTCACTTATTGTAGACATGGAGAAGCGAGTGTGGATAAAGTAAGGCGCAAAATCCAGTTACCTGACAGACCCGAGAGGGAGTAGCATGCAAAATAAGGTGTTTTCATGTTGCAACATGTTTAGTAGGGAAAAACCGATGGTTTAACTGAGAGTACAGGGAGGTTTGCCCGTGTAGTGAAGACCTGAGACAACAATCTAGAGAAGACCTTAGACAACAACCTAGGGAAAACCTCCCTCGGCCGTCCAAGCTTTAAATTACCACTGACACTGACACGAACCTTCGTAAATCTCCAAATTCAAAATAGTGAAACGTCCGGAATAAGCTGCCATCGGGATCGGAGCAGGTCCGGACGCGGAAAAACAATCTTCCTGGTCAAACACGGGACCCGGTGTCAAAGTTCGGCCGCATAGTTGGTCCGCACTGTGCGACGCTCGACTCGACTAGGACGGCCCGCAGTAACGACACGTTTCCGAAGACCGGAGCGAGTCCGGTCCGACAGACGGTATATCCGTGGCCGAGAACCGTACCGCTTACGGACTTGTCCGTCTCACGTCCTTTTCTTCCCGTTAAGTCGGGGAAAAACAAAAACAAAAGGTTTTCCGGTAGCAAGGAAGAGGGTAATGACCCGGCCGAGCTGCCACAACCACAACACTCGATTCGATACTATCGGTCTTGACTATCGAAACAACTATCACCTTTCTACTTTTTCCCCTCACCTATCGATACTTAATTACTATCATCGCCGTATACTCGTATACTCAACGTAAAAAATTCATTGATAATGATTAGTCGTGGCTCTAAGGTAAACACCAGAGAAATAATGGACGTAGTAACAGCTAGAACGACAACCGGCACCGAATCCTCGATATAAATATCTCAAATCTAATGTTCCAGAAGGGTAGTAAATGTTAATCGATAGGAGGGTCCACTAGCGCTTCGTAATACGCGCTACTTTCCCTCCTAGATTTTTAGAGCGCATTACTTTTAAGTCTCAAGCCACTGGCCTAGTAAAGGGTGTTTCTCGATAAATGTTACTTTTAAGTCTCAAGCCACTGGCCTAGTAAAGGGTGTTTCTCGATAAATGTTACTTTTAAGTCTCAAGCCACTGGCCTAGTAAAGGGTGTTTCTCGATAAATGTTACAAACTTCGGGAGGTGATTCTACACCCCAAAAACAATAAATAATTACCTCTTTACCCCTGTCCGATTCTCAAGTATAAGAGAGATATTTCGGTTTTTCTGTTTATTTAGGTATTTATTTTTTGTAAAACACGAGTTTACTTCATAAAAATTGTAATATCTCCCAAACTGTTGGTCCTAAAGCAAATTTGGAAAAACCATTGGAAAGCTCATTAAATGTCCATTGAGAATTCAAACTACATTAAGAAATAAAAAAGTTTCTTAATACATTTCTAATAATGTCCATTCAATACAAAATTACAATTGGAAAAACATTTTAGTTATTAAAATTCAGAAAATTATATTTGTGTCTGAAGTTAAAACAATTCTTTAGCCTTAGCCTGGCCAATTTCTCCAAAACTTCCCCCTTTTAAGCTTTCCAACGGTATACTTCAACTTTGTGATTCCGTTTGTTCACAAAAATCGAAAAATTTTCTGCATTACTTAACCACACTCTAGATTATTCAAACAATAATAATTCAGTTGAAGTAAACAAAGTAGAACAATTAAAAAAACAATATCAAAGATACTCATATAAACAGTTATAAAATATGAATATCCTTCGATGTGAAATCTCTCTTTAGTTCTCCTGTAGAAGAAATCTTCAAAATGATCAATTTTAACTGGGAATCAATCGAACAATCGAACCATACACAACAATTATTAAAAGCAAACCTTGAATCACTTAAATTCTGTTGATGAAATAGTTATTCCGCTTACAATATCGAGTTTTATAGACAAATTAATAAATCAATGGACTTCCAATGGCATAAAATCTCAGTTAATTTAATTGGTATTTCATTGAATCATATTATTAATAAAGTTATTAACAATTTAGAAGTAAACAATTTAAATCATTTACAAATATGTATATCGACGATTTATTCCTAGACAGCCTAAGCCTAGACATAACATTAAATAGCTTTAAAAATATCAAAAATAAAATTTATTTTACGTACATACGAAAAAGAAGTTGGACTGATTTTGGGCAGGGAAATGCAATTCTCCTGCTTTACTGCCTAGACAGAAAAATGTTTACTGTAATAATGTTGGCAACATTAGTTTATATAATATATAATCTTTATACCCTATATATAAAAATATGATATAATAGTACTATTATATATTATAGTTTAATAANTGGGTAAGGCTTAGCCTTGTCCGAGGTAGGAAAACATATAGTACAGAGGACTTTATGAAGGAATTATTGCTTCTTGAGTTTGATGAGTTGAATCTGGAGTACAGGTGTGACATGGGCTTTCGAAACTTTTTTCGAATGAATAATTCCTAATGACACACGTCACACGTAAATATTCAATCAAATGAAAACTAAGTTCAATAAAATAAAATAAATGTTCAAAAATAAATAAAAAATTAGGTAAACTTTCTTTCGAAAAGGGGTTAAAATTATTCGATAACTAGGGAGTAGGGACACAATAACCACGAACGAAAGTTATAACTTATAACAGAACTGACCTTGATATTTTTATTTGATTTGGAGTTGGAGATAACAATTTTACAATTCATAAATTAAGGGAAGGGTAGAAAAGATAATAGCTAATAGCTATAATGGAAGGTGATATTGCCAAGAAAAGAATTAAAGACAAAAAAAAAAGAATGATCAGGAAAAATAAAAAGGGTGGATGGGGGTTGGAAGTTGAGGGAAGAGAGAAAGAGAAATACAGTCGACTCTCGATAATTCAAACATTCATTAATACGAACCTCTCAATAATTCGAAGCAAATGCTCGGTCCCTCGAAAAACTCTTGGTATTTCGAAGAAAAACAATGCAATTTGGTACACTCAGTGACTCAGAGTAAAATTCTTTAAAAGTGGAGACAACGACACAGTGCAATTCGAAGTTCCTCTACCCAACTCTTGACAATTCGAACTTCCTTCCTGAAAAGCCAAGTGTTTGCCCGAGAAAACACTGACGTTCAAGGAGGAAAAAAATTGAGATTTGTTGACTTTGTGCGGCGTGCGGGTTGATGAAGATATCGCGGTTTGGGGAGCTTTATCTGACGCGGAAATAATTCCATTTCATTTTTCCAGAGAAAACGAAGAAAATTACGCGATGAATCGGAACCTTTGCCAACGATAACTCTGACCGAAGCAAGTGATTCATTAAAGAAACTATGTTTTTCCCTTCATTAAAGAACTGTGTGTTTGTATCTATAATAGCAAAGACAATCGCTGGATATTTAGGTAGAATGACTAGTAAAAGTTTCAGGAACAGACTTTAACTTAGTACAGCTAAACCAAAACCAGATTGGATAGGATAACTTTAACTATAATACATATAAAGAATTATGTCACCTAGATCGTCCTAGATTGCAGATTATTATTTATACACAAATATAACGCCAAAAAATGTAAGTTTATTTTATTTTCTTTTGGTGGATTAAATTCTTTTTTGTGAATGTAGTAGCATAAAATAGTCAATTAATGTGAGTACTTAGTTAAAAAATACAATGAGGATAAATGGACAGAAAGGTCAAAATAAGCAAACCCCTGTGTATGTCGTTGGAAAACTCTCGAAGAGTAGAACAATATAATTGTCGTCATGTACATTTTTGTTCAAGTACGTATTTTCATTTCAATTTTTACAACTGAAGCGAGCTTCTATACATTTATCAAAATATGGATCCTGACTGTCTGTGTGTAACGTTTACGTGTCCGACGATACCTTTTATAGTTGAAAATTGGTATCTTGTTCCTTTTACTAAAGCTCGGGCTAAGTTCGTTGGACAGCATTATCCGTTCAAGAGTTCGCGCGCAACGCTCGTGAAAACGTGAGCTTCAAATCTAAAATTGGAATTTCAGGACGGGAAAATATTCTACCTTCACCTATTCGATGAGACGAACAATTTTTTCAAATAAAATTTTTTAGTAAAACCAACAGCGACACCGCAATGAATTAATAAAAATAGTTAAAACTATAAAGCGGACCTAAACGTTTAAAGTAAGAGTAGAGAATACAACGTTTTTACCGAATTCTTACGTTCTAACGTATTGAATTTTGACAAAACTTAATATACGTCTTGTACAGCACAATTTAAACAGGCATGTAAAATTTCAACTCTATGCTGATGGTTTTGTGTAGCGAAGTGATACATTTTATGAGTTGAAATGGTATAGCCGGGACGTGTAAAGAAGGAATAGCAGAAAAACCCTTCTCCCTCACTACACGGCTCACTCTTACAAACATATTCATTAAATATCAACTCATCATGATTAACTATCTAATATTTATTATTGCATTATACATTATACGCTCGCTTCAATGATAGAGCCACGCGATGCCTAGTACACTTACAAGAACCTGGCCTATACCTACTACCTAGGACTATACCTACCTGGCCACTAGACGTATTAAGACTAGTCGCAGACCGGCCGAGTATATTATATTTTTTATTTTATGCCTTAAAAGGATAATGCCTTGGGTTATAACAATAATTATTATAAAAATTAAATATTAAAAAGTAAATTAAATAAGTAAGTAGGTAATCTAGATATTGGAGTTTTTTAAATTTGACATATACAATAAAATACTCTTATGTCATCAATCAGCCACTGGCAGTGTATGTGTACCATAATATTAAATATGATATTGTTGTATTATATGTTTGCTTTTTTGCGGCTCAAAATACACTAATACATACCTTTAGGCCTAAACTGACGACAAATATTAGTTTAACTTGAAAAAATATTTACTTTTTAACAAACTTAAGAATGTATCTCTTTTTTTAAAAAAAAATCACATACTATATGAAGTATACTTTAAAGACTTGCTGACAGACTGACAAGATACACGGAAAGCTGCATCGATACTAAGTAATCTATTGTTCCAGTCCTCATTCATCGGTCAATTGAATGATTCGAGATTCAATTGGTGGTAATGCAGGACCAATGAACCCGGTTTTCCAGTTACTAATAGAACAAGTTAATGTCCTGAATACCATGGAATATGCGTCTTAATATAGATAGTTGCGTATTTAGAGTGTGGCAGGTGTGGCTATTGGTGTAATATTCTGGACATCAGGCGTAGGCGTCTTTTTCGTATACAACTGACACAGGCAATAAGACAGAGAAGTCGTCTCTAACACGTCGTTTTCTGTCAGAGTAAATAAGTATCTCTTATCATAGATGATGTTTCTTGCAGTGGTGGCTCCAGAGGGGGGGTCACAGGGGCCATGGCCCCTAGGCCGCCTTTTTTCCATTATACAAGATTTTTATTATAGTCACTCGACTGTTTAGTAGTTTTGTCGTTAGCGTCCATTTTTTTTCATAGTATTTTAATAATATGTATTTCTATCTCGACAATATGTACCACCACTTTCCAAAAAAAGGAATGACAAGTAACATCAGAGCCATACCGTGGTCAAAAACATTGTAGATAAAAAAAACTATGCACCGAGTGCCAGCTGTTGACTGACGGGGAGTGAAGTTTTTTGGGTATCGGACAAACCTATTTTTTTTTAATCAATTTCAGATAAGACTTGATCCCAATTATCAAGTTATTGCTGAAATTTTGGCTACTCTCTCAGAAAAGGCCCCCATACATGATCAAACATTTTACGCAATTTGCCTGATGTCGGGCAAATTTAGGCCGAACACGTCGAACATCATGTTTGCCCCATACACGGTCAAAATGTTTGCGCAAACATTTTGACTGTGTATGGGGGCCTTAAGGGATGCCTCTGCTGAAAGATCATTCTCGTTATTTCTTTTCGTGTATTTTTTAAATACACGGCTGCGTGCCAGGATGAGCGAAGATCGGCTCCCTGGGTTTTGTTAACTACCATGTCCGCACAAAGATTTGGTCATTGATTTTAATAATGTTAATGAAGGATGATGATTCGCCAAAGGAATAAAACGGCTTTAATTTTTAATTTATAATTTTTTATGGTAATGTTGCAATATAAGGTTCCTAAAAAAAAATTCTTTTAACAAAATTGAGTAATTATTTCCTGGACGTAAAATTATCAATAATAAATAAACTTTTCTAGTCTCTAGTTTTAAATTTATATTAGTAAATCATCGCGGATGACCATGGTTACAATATACTTTTCACTTTGTTGATTGCTACTTATATTTTATAACAAGTCAGCTACAGCTAACAAGGCAGTAATCAAGTGTAGGCACTTCTTTAGATTGTTACTCCCCATATAAAAAAACATCTGGGAGTAACAATCTAAAGAAGATATAAGGAATGCTCTTCTTTAGACTGTTACTCCCCTTATAAAAACTGAAGTGTTATATTCCTTTGTCCCAAAGTACATTGGACTAAACATCCCTTTGTCTCAATAGTTATTGAGTCAAAGTCATTTATATTCCAAAAAAATAGGGGAGTAACAATCTAAAGAAGTACCCAAGAGTAAAGGTTTTGAAAATGTTAACTGATGTTTTCTAAGTATAATTCACTATTAAATATATAGCATAAACAAAGGAGTAAAAAATATCTTAAAACACGTTTTCAGCAATCAAATTTTTAATCACAGGGGAATCACTGATACCTGAGTGACTCCGTAACTACTCAGTAGCACAACTAATCCAGAAGACAACTATGAAATGTTCTTTGGTTCCCATATTATCCTGTAATTTTTAGTCCGTAGGTTCCCCTATGGTTATTCCATTTTGGACACCCTATTCTATTAGGTCATTCTAAGGATAACACCCCCATCTAGCACCGTCTAGCCTTGGCGTAGGAAAAACGTTGGACCATTGTTATATCGGTCTGTTTAAATATATTATAGCCAACGTAGAGAAAACATACTACGTCTATTGCACAAAAAAACCCAACCATAATGAAAGACCAACGTAGAGCAGATGCTTTAAAGCTGTGTCCACACAATTTCGATCGACACGGTCGACTTTTTCACTTGTCCACATTACCTCAGTATGTGTGGACGTGTCGAGCGACAAATAGTGAATTCTAAACCTATTACCTACAGTTTTATTTAATTAAACTTTTTTTTTTTTTAAATAAGTGATTTAGAAGATGCTGCGGTGGCGGCTGCTGCAATTATTATTGCAGTTGTTAAAAGCCAGCAAGATCGTCGTCGCCGTCCAAGGAGGTTTTGGGTAAGGCTTAGCCTTGTCCGAGGTAGGAAAACATATAGTACAGAGGACTTTATGAAGGAATTATTGCTTCTTGAGTTTGATGAGTTGAATCTGGAGTACAGGTGTGACATGGGCTTTCGAAACTTTTTTCGAATGAATAATTCCTAATGACACACGTCACACGTAAATATTCAATCAAATGAAAACTAAGTTCAATAAAATAAAATAAATGTTCAAAAATAAATAAAAAATTAGGTAAACTTTCTTTCGAAAAGGGGTTAAAATTATTCGATAACTAGGGAGTAGGGACACAATAACCACGAACGAAAGTTATAACTTATAACAGAACTGACCTTGATATTTTTATTTGATTTGGAGTTGGAGATAACAATTTTACAATTCATAAATTAAGGGAAGGGTAGAAAAGATAATAGCTAATAGCTATAATGGAAGGTGATATTGCCAAGAAAAGAATTAAAGACAAAAAAAAAAGAATGATCAGGAAAAATAAAAAGGGTGGATGGGGGTTGGAAGTTGAGGGAAGAGAGAAAGAGAAATACAGTCGACTCTCGATAATTCAAACATTCATTAATACGAACCTCTCAATAATTCGAAGCAAATGCTCGGTCCCTCGAAAAACTCTTGGTATTTCGAAGAAAAACAATGCAATTTGGTACACTCAGTGACTCAGAGTAAAATTCTTTAAAAGTGGAGACAACGACACAGTGCAATTCGAAGTTCCTCTACCCAACTCTTGACAATTCGAACTTCCTTCCTGAAAAGCCAAGTGTTTGCCCGAGAAAACACTGACGTTCAAGGAGGAAAAAAATTGAGATTTGTTGACTTTGTGCGGCGTGCGGGTTGATGAAGATATCGCGGTTTGGGGAGCTTTATCTGACGCGGAAATAATTCCATTTCATTTTTCCAGAGAAAACGAAGAAAATTACGCGATGAATCGGAACCTTTGCCAACGATAACTCTGACCGAAGCAAGTGATTCATTAAAGAAACTATGTTTTTCCCTTCATTAAAGAACTGTGTGTTTGTATCTATAATAGCAAAGACAATCGCTGGATATTTAGGTAGAATGACTAGTAAAAGTTTCAGGAACAGACTTTAACTTAGTACAGCTAAACCAAAACCAGATTGGATAGGATAACTTTAACTATAATACATATAAAGAATTATGTCACCTAGATCGTCCTAGATTGCAGATTATTATTTATACACAAATATAACGCCAAAAAATGTAAGTTTATTTTATTTTCTTTTGGTGGATTAAATTCTTTTTTGTGAATGTAGTAGCATAAAATAGTCAATTAATGTGAAAAAAAAGAAAAAAAAATTA
>KZ651042.1:913285-938662 GCA_001010745.2 Gerris buenoi
TATGAATGACAATGTTTTGACAATTCGTTACCTTGATGAAGATCGAGATCCTGCAATGTACCAATGCATGGCATCTAATACTCTTAGTACCAAATATTCTTCAGCTCAACTTCGTGTTTTATGTAAGTTAGATTTTTTTTTTTTTTTAAAGATATAGATAAGATATCATTTATTTAGATAAAAATAGTATTTATAAAGAAAGGCAATTAATCGCATTTATTTTAATTTAACAAGAAATACTCCCAGAATATTGTATAAAAATAATTAATGTTGTGTTCTGATATAGCATGCATTCTTTCATTTTTCAGTAACATTTTCCCTTTAATTTTTATCTTTTATGAACGTACCATTTTATTTACTTTTAGCCTTAAAGCCAAGCTTCAAGAAGCGCCCATTAGAACCAGAAACATATGCTGGTGAGCGTGGCAATGTAACTATAGTATGTAACCCTGAGGCAGCTCCTAGACCGAAATTCACTTGGAAAAAAGATGAAATAACTATAGGTCAGTATAAAAACTTTTTATATCGTTCAGCTTTTGTTCTCAGCAAACTCTGTTTCATCTACAGACATACTTTATTCTGTTCAGAGCAAAGTAATTCTTCTTACAATCTAATACTGATTTTGTTTCAGGCTCAGGTGGAAAACGAAGAATTTTAGAGAATGGCAATCTTGTTATATCGCCAGTTTCACGTGATGACGATGGGATTTACACTTGTAAAGCTGAAAACATGTATGGATTTGACGAGAGTAGAGGTCGACTTATTGTCATCGGTGAGTTAACTTAAAATACTACATAAAAGTATATACACTCGGACCTCCATACAACGAACTCGATGGTTCAGGAAAAAAAATTTGTTGTATAGAAATTCCGTTATATAGAATTTCTTTTACTATAGAATCACTTAGTATAGAGAACCCATGGGACATTAAAAAAATTCGTTACATAGAGATTTTCACTGTATGGAAGTTCGTTATAAGGAGGTCCGACTGTACTAGTTTTAATGATTGTATTATAATTTTTGAAACTTATTAGTACTTTTAGTCCAGTAGAATTGATTTACGAGGTGCCTAGAGAAAAAATAATTTAACCCAGAAACTTAAATAACCAAGTTAAATAGATATTTTGATTGTTTGCTACCTTTTTTTCTCAAGGAAATATATTAACCTCAGTACATTATTTTTTGTTATGTACCATTGGCCTCAATGCCAAATTTTAAACTCATTGTTCTTGGCTAAAATGCTTGCTATGGGCTGTATTCACTGATCTGGGTTTTTTAGCCATAATTAAGTTTTCAAAAAAGTGTCTACAATAAAATTTTTCTTACTCAAAAACTATTATAGCTGGAGCACTGTGGTATGCACTACTTTAAAGATCATGCTTTTATGTATTATCTATCACCTAAACTAGCTAAAAATACCACCTGGATTTTCCAGTGGCTATATTTTTATGGATACTCTCTCAGTTCAGTTTAGTAGTTTTGGGATAATCCACTTTCTACTCATAAACACATGTTATGTAAATGGTTACTGTATAAAACAAGCCAAATTTTTTCTGTAGTTACAGCCTTATTCCATTGCGTGCTCCTCAAGATCTATTAAAATCTGTCATAATCTAGAAATTTGATATTTTGGAGTTACAACACTATCCGTCTGATGGTGAGGTACACGTGTTTTAGTGCGTATCATATGTGCATTTGTATTTCAGTTATCATATGTTGTAAGCCCACTTAATTTATACCTACTTAATTTATGTCAATAATTTTTTTTAAAAAATCATAAATACTTTGTATTGACTGTCAAATAATCCATACATTGATCTATAGTTTTAGCAAGTGTTTGCTCTTAAACGTGAGTACCTATTCCTTCTAAATAACTCCTTTTTTTTTGTTTGTTGTTCTGCCCTAAATTTCCTTTTAACACGAAACTCATCTATGTTTGGAGAGAAAAATTATATATATTCCATCTTTAATTTGGCTTATTTATTTGTCAGTTCACACCCATCCACTACGCATATATACCACCTATACTTATCCAATATGCATGGTATATACCTATACATACATGATGATTTTTATTTATATTTATGCTATTGTTAATTTCAGAAAGCCCTACACTAATTGAAGAATTTCCTCCCAAAATAACAACCTCTGTTGGTAGAGATTTTTATCTCAATTGTCGAGCTTCATCTTCCGAATTGTTGGATGTTGCATATATATGGACTTTTAACGGAATGGAAGTATCCAAGGATCAGTTCAGAATTGTATGTAAATTCATAATGAAATTATATATATTATATTATTTTTTTTGTACTTGATTGTTACTATGTCTTCCAACATTAATTTGCATTTTTATACTCAAATTTGATAGTTTTTCTAAACAACTGGTAAGAAACAATAAAAATGTTTTCACTAAGTTCATTTATTTTTATAAATAATTTTCATAATTAAATCAGGTTTCTTAATTTTTTTTGAGGTATGTGGGAATAGTGTTGTATAAAATGTCAAAAGGTGTGAATGACAAAAAAATAATTTTTTGAGAAAAAGTTACTCTTTATAATAATTTTTGTTTATTTTGAAATGAAGAATTATCATATTAAAAATTTTTTACTTTGTAAACTGCACCCAAAATTACAATTTTCAAAAACAGTACCAATAGTGAAGTGGGGTTATTTTCGAAAAAAAAATTTACTTTTTATACATTTTTTTATTTATTTATTCTAAGGTAATTTATGTCAAAGATGTGAAAGAAAATTATGTCAGATTTACCCCCTCCCTAATGTCCCCCAGTTTGGGTTGCCTATACAAGTAAATGTCAAAAAATGCAATTTTTCGAAAAAAAAGTTACTCTTTATAAAAATGTATGCTTGTTCTAAAACGAAGATTTAATTGTACAAACATTTTTTTACCATGCACTCTCTCTAAAATCTCTAAATTTATCCAAAACAAGGTGTAATTATTTATAACTGTTTAAGAAAAAAAGTAATTCTTTAATTTTTACTGTCTTTTCTTAAATGAATATTTATCTAGTTAAAATAATTGTACCACTCTGTACCTAAAAAGTACAAATCTTATTTTTTACTAAGCAATGGAATGATAACAAAATTACTTTAGGTTTGTTAGCTTTTGACACCTTGCTAGCTAATGTAACATTTACAGATTTTTTCGCAGTAAAAAAAAAATCCATCTTTTATTGGAAGCAACATGGTATTAACATAAACATAAATTTTGGCTTAAAACAAATTTCATTTCTCCTTTCAAGTGAGAAAAGTTTACAGGCAGTGGGGTGCTCACGCCCTAATGAAAAGCCTTTATTGAAATTTCAACTTTTTAGCTTCACATTCCATTTTTTTTCTTTCTTCCTACCTTTATAAGCAAAATGCAAATTGTTTTATTCTTAATTTTATTTACTTCCTCATTCTGAGTAACTATACTGAATTTCAACTCTCTTCCTATTCACAGTAGAAATTTGTGACGAGGCCTTTTGCCTCTATATATACGAGGGAGATTGATAAGTAACGCCTCCCAATTATTAATTTGTAATTGAGGAAGGAATAGAAATTAATAAATAAAAGTGAAGTAAATTTATTTAAATTTCAAGGAAAACTATAATTTTTCAACATAATCACCATAATAAACTCCTCCAAACGTGAAATCTATTTTTTCAATCTGTTGACGAAAAATTCTACGTTTTGTTTTTCAATCCATGACCGCACTTCATCATGACCTTTAAGATGTTTTTTCAACTTAAGGAAAAGCCAAAAGTATGATGGACTGGTCCATAAAAGGTCCTTTTGGTCCTTAAAGGTCAAAACTTTTCGACAGATGATGATGGTCTTACTTATCAATCCTTCCTCGTATAATTTATTGACTGAGTATTTGTTTTTTACAATTTTATTTTGTTAAGATTCAGGATTTTTTTTAATTCTAAAAATGACTTTTTCTTATGTTTGATTTAAAGGTAATTGATCAAGGACGTCTTACGATAAGAAATATCACATTTTCTGAAGCTGGTGAATATGAGTGTGTTATCAAAAGTGCTGTTAGTCAACTGTCTACTAAAAGCGTCGTTATTGTAGAAGGCCCTCCTGGTCCACCTGGTATGTTTCATTTTGCTGAAATTTGCTACTTGTGTTTCTTTCATTAACTATTTTATCATTATTATTTTATCTTAGGAAGTAAAATAGATTAATAAAATTTCACTTTATTCCACACCTACATCTTCTTATTACTAATATAATAATTGTTATTTGTTCCTTCTTAGGTGGTGTTCAAGTTATGCATATTACAAAGAATTCTGCAATTATTCAATGGACTGATGGAGCTACTAATGGTAAACCTATCACAAACTACACTGTATCTGGAAAAAGACTCAACAATGATACGTGGTTTGTTATCGAATCAGGTTAGTACTGGTTATTTTATGTAATACTGTAATGTATTAATTATAGTCCAGTCCAATTTGGAAGGTGTAAAAGAAGGTGTTTACCTAGAAACTTAACTTGAAATTAGAGAGCCAGCGTGACCGTGTGGGTTAAACCACGTCTGCTCGGCCATCACTGAATCATGAGTGGAACGAGATGGGGTTCGATTCCTCGCCGTGATGCTCTGATTTATATGGCTCACTATTGACCACCTCATACTCGCTTCGGCGGTACAATGTACATATGTATGGTGTGTGAAGTGGCTGCAACTCTCTACCGTGGGGCGTAAAAAGGGCCTAAGTGATGGCCTAATTGCAAGGTTCGAACAAGTGGTTCGTCCTACCCGTTCTAGTTGGAAGTACTAGACTACTACTAACTTGAAATTAAAAAAGCTCATTAAAATCTGTGTTGACCAACCTAGTTTCAAAATGAAAATTGCTGAGATAAGAGAACACTGGACTATAAAAAAATTTAAAATTTTACAAAAATAAATTTGTTGTCTTTTCTTCTTGGTCTTTTTTGACTTAAAGAACCAATAAAATGCAATGTTTATACATTTTGATGTAGATATTTGTAATCAACTCATAAGTAGCTTTCATTTAATACCCCAACTCAACATTTTTAAGTTATAAAAATATTGACGCAATGTGCTTGTGTGCACTCAAATTTAAAGGTTTAGAAAAGTGTAAGGATTTCCTAATATTTCCAAGCAAAAATTGATTCCGAAATAATTGAAAAATTCTAAATTTCAATTTTTGATTATCGAAACTTAACTGTTCCTATGTAATTTTTTTTAGGAATAGTTTAGTTTCAAAAATAAAAAAATGAAAATTAAAAATTTAGATTCTTCAATTATTTGTGCTAATTTTTACTTACAAATATTAGGGAATGTTTACATTTTGCTGGACATTTATTACAGAAGATTTTCAATTGTGACAAATACACTGTCATTTGAACTGTTAGCATTGTTATCTTATCTTTACTATAGTAGTAAGACAGGTCTTAATAATTTATTTGTTAATAAATTTCATTTTTATAATTATTTTTTTATTTTAATGTTTTTTTTTGTTTGTATTTTTAAAGGAATAAGTGCGAGGGAGGTTGATAGATATACAGGGCGTAAAGAAGCTGCTATCGAAAACGCTCTGACGCCTTATTCAGTTTATGAGTTCAGAGTTCAAGCTACTAATAGTCTTGGTACAGGTACTGCATCTCCTCCTTCTCCTCGCCACAATACTTTGAGTGATATTCCTTACAAACCTCCTTCCAATATCGGAGGTGGAGGTGGAAAAATCGGTGATTTAGTGATAACATGGGATGTAAGTGCAATGTTTTTCTTATTTATAATGTAAAAATTATAGTTGTAAGAAATGAGAAAGGGTATAAGGGAGAGGTCGAGAGAGTGCCCTCCGAACACGGAGCGACACAAACTCAAATGGAAACTCCAGTCATTTTTGAGTCGACAGAAAGCAAACCCAGTTTGTTATGAGTTGCTCCGTGTGTGGTGTCCCAGTCAATTACACAGGTTGAAACTCATAGTCAAACTGGTTGGTGATTTGAGTTTGTTTTGAGTTGCTCCGTGTGGGGAGAGCCTAAAGCGTGAGAAAAAAGGGCTTACTTGATCTGCTAATTGATGATGATATCCCAGGCCTAGGTTATGTGGTTGGAAGAGTCCAGATGTGGTGAAGACCATTCAAAAAGTGCTTTGCACTTTAAATTTAAGTAATTTAAAGGAATTTATAACGAGATTAACTTTTACTTACGAGATTAACGAAATATAACTCGGAGAAACTGAATGAGGAAGAGGTACCAGTGCGGGCAAGGTGAGTGGTGGAAGCGGAGGGAAGGGAATAGTGAGGTTATAGGAGGCGAGAGAAAAGCACCGCCACTTTTAGAACCTGGAAGTTAAAATCCAAAATTCAACGATGGATCTTTAGGTGTGATAATTAAAACATTAATCTAATTGATGAAAAGACGTTTTCGACCCGTAACTATCAATGTATTCTGCAACTCCAACACTTGTAAAAATGCATATTCATTAGAATAAATCAGAGTTTTGTTTATAACATTTCATTATTATTTCTATTAAAGTTTCAACTAGGTTAATTATAATAATAATAATAGTAATTACAAAATAAAAAGAGCAATAAACAACAGAATTGCATTATAATTTGCAAGATTTACTGTAAGTATGCAGTAAAATAAACTGTAAAAAAATATAAATATATTTGTTTTGTGGAAATAGAAGCTTTAATGCAGTGGTTTTTAGGAATCAAAATATATGTTGTAAGGATCTTACTATACGCACCTTGCATCGATAATGTTTGAAGAATGACATATTGTATGATGCATTCTTAAAAGGGTTTAATTAAAGGCACTTATTTAGATTGTTACTCCCCTTATAAAAAATACAGAGGGGAATAAAAATCTAAAGAAGGTGTACGGATTGTTCTTCTTTAGACTGTCCCTGTCCCTGTTATAAAAACAGAAGTGTGATATTCCTTTGTCCCAAAGTACATTGGCCTTAACATCCCTTTTATCTTAATAGTTATTTAGTTAATGTCATATAGTGTAAAAGAACATATGGGAGTAACAATCTAAAGAAGTACCTAATTATCTTGAATCTGATTGAATAATAAAGAAGTAAAACCAGTATTATAATAGAATTACAGTACAGTCCCGCTAATCCGAACTAATTGGGACCAAACCCTGTTCGGATTAGCGAAAATTTGTATTAGACGGATTTTTGTAAATTAACGTATGAAAAGCTACAATTTCTGATTGGATAAAAAATAGGAGTAAGATTGATATGTTTTGCGCTACCTCAAGTGAAAAGACCATTGGAAAACGTAGTACACAACTGTTTCATCTAACGATAAATAAGACGAAGCGCTTTTCCTTTGGTTTTCTCAAGAAAGACTGAAAGGAATCCCTATCACTGGCCCTCTAATCCAAGAAAAAGCTCTTCAATTGAACAACCTCATGGATGATGACGCATCATTTAGTGCAAAAACCTGTTCGGATTAGGCGGATTTTCGGATTAGCGGGACTCTACTGTATAACTAGATTGACGTAACTTTAGTTGCTTGGTTTGTCTCAAGAGTAAAAGTATTATGTTTTATGATTGTAAATATTTGTTTAACGTTGTATTTTTATTTCAGCCTCTTCCTCAAGAAGAACAAAATGCTCCCGGAATTCATTACAAAGTATTTTGGAGAAAAAAAGCAAGTCTTGAAACTGTTTTTCAGTCTCTCGATTTTAAAGACCATGGAAATATCGGCTCAGCAGTTGTAGACATACCTCTGAATGATTTTTACACGGAATACGAAGTGAAAGTTCAGGTATACTACATTATTTTTGTTAATGTATAAAATTCTGTAATAATGTAGGTTTATTTATTTTATTTTATTTTTTTTTGTAGTTTTGTTAATGTATTTTTCAAAATTCTGGAATAATGTAGGTTTATTTATTTATTTATTTTTTTTTTTGAAACACCTGTCTATGGTTTTAATTTTATAAATCCTTGTGAAATTAGTTTTACCTTGTATTTATATGTTGTGAATTTATAATACTTTTAATTTGTTTTAATATTGTATACTAATATTTTGTTTATTTGTTGCAGTCTATAAACAACAATGGAAACGGTCCTGTATCCAATGTTACCACTATATTTTCAGCTGAAGACATGCCATTAGTGGCTCCTCAACAAGTATCTGCTCGCTCTTTCAATTCCACCGCTATTAATGTTTCATGGACTCCAATTGCAATGACCAGAGAAAAGATCAGAGGAAAACTTATAGGGCACAGGGTATTTATACTTATGTTTATTTTTTTTTAAATGTTGCTTTCACGGTATAATCTTTTATATAATCGAGTAGTGTCCCGGCGACGGCGACTCACCTCTAAATGATTTATAACGTTAAAAATTGATGAGATTTAAGCCAGGATTGAACCAGTGACCTCCAGCACACGAAGCATCAACTCTACCACTGAGCCATCCCACTGTAATGAATCTCTTAGCATAAAACTTACTATTTAAACAGTAAATATCTATTTAAATATTTTAACATTTAACTGATTATCTTTCAGCTCTTTTTTTCAACCATATTTATTCTGCCCGTTGCCACGGGCTGAACGGCTAGTGTATAAGATTTCATATTTGTTTGTCACTATCCAAACCTTCGACAATATAGGTTAAAAGAATGTAAAGTAAAGAAATAATGCCTACCTTCTGTATGCTAAGGGAATAGGAGAGTAGGGTGTGGTTTTTTTAGTGGGTTGTAGATGCAAACCCCTCAAGAAAAAATAAAATTTGTCAACTAGGTTTTTTTTTCTTACCCTATTTTTAAAAATTTTTGCATTTTATCTATTAATCTAATCTTTTATTTATTATTATGCTGTAATTGTCGTTAGTATAATTATGAATAAAGTATTATTTGTTTATTTCAGTTGAAATACTGGAGGAAGGATAACAGGGAAGAAGACGCAGTATATTATTTGAGTAGAACTATAAAGCCATGGTCACTAATTGTCGGATTACAGCCTGACACTTATTATTTTGTTAAAGTAATGGCGTATAATTCCGCAGGAGAAGGGCCGGAAAGTGAAAGATTTTTAGGTAATCTAATATAATTTGAATTTTTGTATTTATCTACCTTATCCACTCTTGGAATTTTGTTTTATTTTTCGTTGTTTATTTATAGAGATGGATCGAGAGAAAGCCTATTGTTTATTATTAGATTATTTGTTATTATCATGGCTCCCTACTTTTATGGAGTCAAAATGATGGAGTTTTCATGGTGGTATAGCTCTAAAAAAAAATCTAGATCCGTCCTTTGTATTCAGACATATTAATCTTGAGAAACCTTCTTAATGACATTATGTTTAACCCTCTGTAATCCCATTTCTGTCAGGCGAAACTTATCTTAAATACAAAAAATGTACTTCTTTAGATTGTTACTTCCCCTATGTTTTTTAGAATATAAATGACTTCGACTAAATAGCTTTTAAGACAAAGGGATGTTTAATCCAATGTAATTTGGGACAAAGGAATATCACTTCTGTCTTTATAAGGGGAGTAGCAGTCTAAAGTAGAACATTCCGTTTACCTTCTTTAAATTGTTACTCCCCTCTGTGTTTTTTATAAGGAGAGTAACAAGCTAAAGAAGTGCCAAAAATGCGATAATAATTTCATTCATTCAAAAATTAATAAATAATTTCTTAAAACACTCCAGTTTAGTAGATTATTTTGTTTGAGACTTGTAATAACATTTTTTATTTGACATATTTTTCTATTTAAATGTTAAAATTTTCACACTAAAAAGATGTTTTCATAAAAATAGAGACTTATATTCCTTCTGTTAGTCTTTTCGTCAAATTATCATTGAAGTAGAAAGTTAGTATATTTTATCACTAAATAATATAAACACTAAATAATATAGTTTCCATCCTTATCTTTGATTTGCTGCCTTGCACTAAAATCTTTGTCAGAATTCAGCTTGTTCCGCATTTCTCATGACATTGTTAGATGCTGCTACTTCTCGTGTTTTCTGCAGCTAGGTTTTCTGCCATATTTGTTTATCTATTCTAAATCTCTGTATAACTATTCTGCTTTGTAGTGTACTCTTCAGTGGTTACCCTTTATTCTTTACTTGCACCCTGCTGCCCTTTGTTTGTCGTTAACTAATGCAGATGATTTTATTTTGCTTATTTGTAGAAAAAACATACAGGAAAGCTCCGCAGAAACCTCCATCATCGGTAAATGTCTTTGCTATGGATCCATCGACTGTTAGAGTGGTATGGAGATATGTACAGCCCAGCTTGGAAGAAGAACCGCTCATTGGTTATAAGGTAATAATTTATTATCATTATTACGAGCATAATACGAGTGCAATATTATATTTATCTAATGATTTGATTGCTTTCCATGATTTTTATTAATTTAGAAATAAATAATAGAAAACATTTAGAAGTAAACTTAATTAAATTTGCATGTTTAGAGAAAAAAACTGAAAAGACACAAATAAAAAAGTTTGATTTAAAAATATTCTCACGGTTGCTTCAAAAGTTAGACAACTATTAAAAACACAAGCAATGTAATACCGTTTTTTTTGCACACTGCAATGAGGTACACAATTTGTGTAGTGAGAGACACTAAGGGATGTGCCACGCGAACACGACCCATAGGAACTGTTCCAACATCAGACATTACATCAAAAAGATATTGGCTCGGCATAATGCCATGTCCTGCATCGTTTTGTTGTTTCCGACTCATCAGGGGCCTGACGATGCCCACCCAACTCTGGACCTATACCAGATATAGAAGATCAGATATAGGGCTTATCAGAGATGAGTGTGCTCTCATCTATGTCTCATACGTAATGTCTGATGTTGGAATAGTTCCTATTTGTCACTCTTGCATGGCACATCCTTTGGTGTCTCTCACTCCACAAATTGTGTAACTGATAAAAAGCCTGGCAAAACAAGAGTTGGAGCTCAACTGATAAAGAAACACTCTTATTAGGTGCTAGGATGTTTTCTAAAAAATCAAATACTCAAGAAGCTAGCTCTTAAATGTAAACTTTTCTAATTAATTAGAGTTCATCATGAATATTACATTTTTAAACCAAGAGTTTCTTAGACTTTTTACTAAAATTTCCCTTTTTATTGATAATTTCCTCTACGTTTATTAGTTAACTCGAGTAGGAATACAAACAAAAAATAAATAATCTTGAATTAAATAATGTAGGAACTATAAAATAAAAATATATTTAAGTTTAAAGTTTTTATGAGAAATTAATAACTATTTATCTTATCCTTATCTGTGTTACCTGATAGCCAAAGCTATTTCTAATAATAATATATTTCTAATAACTGTAGAAATAATAGCTTCCCTTCATCTTATTTATGAGATAAATAGAGTACACTGGCTATGAAACAGGCTTTCACTAATCTTTAAATATTATATTACATGGAAATATACTATACATATTACATAACATAATATTAATTACATGCCAATATTATTACATGTTTTGAATACATTCTTCGTTTTTTGATGCATTTCTAATTATTTATTTGAACTGTTATTATAGGTTCGAGTCTGGGAAAGAGACCAAGATTTAAGCTTGGCTAATGATACAATTATTCATGTCGGAAGGACACTGGAAGCAATAGTTGAGAATTTATCTCCTGGGAAAAAATATAACCTTCGTGTTCTGGCTTATTCAAATGGTGGTGATGGTCGTATGTCATCTCCTGAGATTTCTTTTCAAATGGGTAAATGGAAACTTTATTTATCTGTCTCTAACATTTTATTCTAATCTCTTAAATTTTTTTTAATTTTTATTTTTGCTATTATTATTTCTCTCCTCTTACGTTGGTTTTTCCATTTAGTCCACGTTTTTATTTACCTCCAATAATCCTTGAGGATTTGGTTGTTGGCAATAAGTGCAGTTGCACGTTTTGCCAATCAATAGAAGAAAAACCATTTTATTACAGCTCAAAGCAGTGGATTTTGTATAATTGGCTAGTCTTTAATAATTAAATATTTGACAAGTAGTTTCCCATAAGTTAAGAATTTCAAATAGATATAATAGACACCTTATAATTTCTATATAATATAAGCAACCCGGTGTTTTAGAGTTTTAAAATCTAGTTGGAAATAAGTGTCTAAAATGTAGTTCCCATGTGAAATACAAATCAAGTAATCTTAAAACTTTATAAAGCTAAATTAAGACTAAATTAGAATCAAGAACATATTATACATTTAACCAAAAAGCTAAAAGAAATTGCAACATTTTTAAGCTCAAATTAGGCTTAAGAATAATTTTGAAAACTATTCATATATTTATTGATTAGGAAAGAAATCGCGGGGAAAAAATTTAGATGAAAATTGCTCAAACGTTTTTAAACAAATTAGAGATCTCAATAGTAGAGTATCATCAATTTTAAATAGATATTTAAAGACTAAGTTTCTTTTAAGAGTAGGATGTTTGTGTTTATAATTATACATGTGTGGTTAATTTTGTGTATATTTAATTATATATTGAGTTGCAAATGCTTTTGTCTCGTATGTTTATTTATATAATTATATTTATCGGTTATTTTATTTAAATTATTTTGTTTTTCGTTTTTATAAGCATACAGGATGGTAAAGTAAGTAAATATATTATGATTAACTTACATTTATGAGTTGTGTGTGTATGTATAAATGAATATTAATAAATAAGATATTTTTAAAAATTTTATCACTAAAGGGAATTAAAACAAAGTAAACAATAAGGGGAATTTAGCAATTTAGCCCTGACTGATCTTCTGAAGTTAGAAAGACTGAAGGTAGGAAAGATAGAATTTAGGATTTTTCAAATTATATTTTATTAATGTGGGAGGGTGGGGGATGTAGGTAAGAAATCTGGGGCAATAGATGGTATCTTATCAATATGGTAAATTTTCTTGTTGGTAGTTTATAAACAAAGTTAAGAGTTCAAGATTCAATATTAAAAACAAATAAGAATTGGAATTGAACTCAATAGAAGGTTATTTAAATGCAGGTTATAAACAATGATAAAGAAGGCCGAAAAAGCAATGTCGCCAACCTGATTTCAACAACTTCATTACATTAGCCATGCATTCTCTACTATTTGTAAAATAATTAAGTTGGCAGTACTTACATTTTCACCCTCCTTTTACTTTTTTCCCCTACCTTTTGAGTACAGGGAAGAAAAGACCTGCTTTAGTCCCTCTAAACTAATCCAAAATCATAACTTTTTCTCCCTACTGGAGATAAACAATTTTTTTCCCCCAGCTGTTCTAAAGTAACAGCCTTAAATTGTATTTTCAAAAAAGTCTACATTTTCTTTAAACAATTTTTTTCACCTATTCAAAAACTAAGCTAACTGGAGCATTATTTGCTACATTTTAAAGATTGTCTTTTTTTCTTTAGGAGATGTTTTTAGGGAGATTATTATTTTTAGGAGATTTTTCCCTCTCAATTCTTTTTTCCGTTTTATACATAATACTATGTATTTACAGTAAGTGTGCTGAATAAGTATAAGTACTATGATATTTTATTGTTTTGTGTATAAATTGATTATTTGAATTAAAATAAACGTTTTGCATGCTTAGATTTTATATTAGTTGTTGGTTGAAAAGAAATAATGATTTAATAACTGTTTAGATCTGTGTTAATTTAAGTTAAATATTTAATTGCCAGTATTGAGTATTGCTTTTTATTATAAGCATAATTATTTTTATGTGTAATGGCTATTATTTTTTTTAAATACCTTTTAATCACACCCTTCAGAATATTTTTTAATCGATATTGATTCTTTTTAATAAGTTATCCTATTATACAAAATCCACTCTTTTGACCCAACACTGTTGTAGGATTTATCTTGATGCATATAATATGTATTATTTTAAATGTATGCTATTTGGTTTTTGTGATAGTACTATCCAGATTTGTCGTGTAATTATTAACTTTTTCTTTTGGTGGTAATTCGTAATTGCTTCTTTGCACTATTAATTTTGTTAGTAGGACTAACCCTTAATAGTTGATGTAAACGGGAGATAATTGAGGATTCACTAGTCAATTTAATCGCAGCAATTATGTGTACTTGTTTTATTAAGTACCTGATTTAATTGATCAAACTCACGATTTATTTATTGTTTACCTGAAAATTCTTTAAATAATTTAGGTGTGAGGATTGTTTTTTGTGCTATATAAAACCTTGGGTGTGCCCAGTATTATCGTTTTATTTGTGAGTGGATCGATCTGTGATGAGCAACTATTGTGCACACTATAGGTTTGGTGTGTTCACACCCAAACTGGTGTGTGTGTGGAGGAATCAATGTGAGCTCATTCTAAAAATGTTGACTGATGTGATGGCATCAAAAGATGGGACACATCAGACTGTCATCAGTTGGAATTGAGCATATTTCAGCTCAGATCAGTTTTTCACTCCAAATCTAAATTGTATACGAACAGCTATTAACAAAGCTTGAATTTAAAATACTACTCAACACCTTTTGACAATTACTTCAACCACACCCTCAATAACACGAAAACCTCAATTACAAGTGAAATTTTCAAATCCCCTTGAGATTGCCATAACACATAATGTTAAATTAACCTCTATAACACGACTATTATTATGCAAGCAACCTTAATAACACGGATTTTTTTCCAATTCAAAACGTAACTCAGAACCTCTATAACAAGTTGTTTTGATAAGTCAACCTCTATAACGCGACTCTATACAGGAATGGGTTGACCTTGAACAAGTCTAGACTAGAAAACCCTGTCCCACCCCGTGTTTAGTGGTTCTATTAACCTCGATAACACGACTTGATAGCCAAAATAACCTTGATAAAACGACCCTCAACAAAAAGAGCACCTCGATAACAAGACTGTTTCCCTAATCCCCTTGAGACACTTCTTATCAAGGTTCTACTGTACTATGATAGATTGACTTGTATATAGACAATGCTGTCACATCAAAAGAGTATTTCTATCTGATAAAGAGAAACCCATTATCTGAAGTATTGAAAGTGTTCCAATGTTCTATTAAGAACTTAATTTTCATCGAAGCCCAGTTAATCTATGACAGATACATACGCCCAAGATTCGCAAAATCGACCTGTATATAGGTGTGTCTTAAAATAGAGGAATGAATATGGAAAATGTATTAAGAGAAAACTTATGAAATGAAGAAGAATCCATAATTGGTACATTTTTTATCAATATACTGAAAAGACTTTAATTATATGTGCCAGTTTTTTTTCATTTCTATACATGATGCCTCATATACGTTACCAACTGTTTATTAAAATAAAATACGGAGTCTGTTTTTCTCTATCTATTTCCCATTGTTAATAATAATTATAACTTGATTTAATTTACTGTTTATTATTATAAATTTAAATTTTCCAATTTGTTTGTAGGTGATGCAGCCAACTATCGCAGTGGAGGACATCAAGCATACTTGTCTTTATTTCTCTTGGTATTAGTGTCTAATTTGTTAAGGATAATTTAAATTCCATGATTATAATAATTTGACTTTTTTTTTTTACATAAACACTGGATTTTTTTTTCTTTTTTTTTTTTATGAATTTGATTAATGTCTGCTAAGTTATTAGTTTCATTTGTTGAACGAATTTTAATTGTTTTGTAACCAATCAAGTACATCAGTTTTTGTTTACACATGCTAAATAGTTTGTATAATATATTTTTTTTTTTACACATTCTTTATATTTGGCTTACCTTGTACAAAGAAAGTGACATCACACTAAACCTCCTAATTGAAAAACCTTAACTGAAGATGTAAAATTAAACAAGTAATTTTAGTATTACTTCTTAAGAGGTTATTTAACTGTTCTTAGCTTCTACATTTGCTTTCGGGCTTATTTAGTGAGAACCGCACTACTTGGTTATCGTACTTCTTTAGAATATAAAAGAACATTAAACGGTACTTCTTTAGATTGTTACTCCCCTATGTTTTTTAAGAATATAAATGACTTTGACTAAATAACTATTAAGACAAAGTGATGCTTAGTCCAATGTAATTTGGGACAAAGGAATATCACACTTATGTTTTTATAAGGGGAGTAACAGTCTAAAGAAGAATACTCCGTACACCTTCTTTAGATGGTTGCTCCCCTTTGTTTTCTTAATAAGGGGAGTAACCATCTAAAGAATGATATAGGTTTGCCATCCTTAATATTTGCTACTGTCTGTTGGTTTTAAACAACGTGGTCTTTCATTTTAAATATCAAACATCTTTTGGCATTTTTTTATTATGCTTAAAATAGTTATTAATGTATATTTTTTTTTCTTTAAGTATAAACTTGATAAGTTAAGTCTGTAATAGAAGAATTAAGAAACTGACTGACTTCAAAAACTAAATTGATCAACGGTAATTTTATGCACAACACACTAACAGTTTGGTGAAAACTTAAGTAAACACATGTAAGACTGAAAGCAATAATACATGTACACTGGTTATCTCTAGTAGACCTCGTTCGTACAATTAAAATTAAGTACTAAATGATAGTTTATAGCTTGGAAACATACTTAACGTATGTTTATTTTAGAATTTGTGTGTACAATAAACTGATGTGTTTGAAAATGTTTCTCTTTATAGATCTGTTAGTTGTTATGTAATTATAAGCTATTTTTCTTTTAATATATCCTTCCCGAATTTTGTTTCTTTTGTTGTACAAGTGTTCAAGATCTTACACGAAGTGTTATATTTTGTGGGATCCAAGATCTCTGAGTTGATTCTCATTTTTTTTTTTTTTAAATTTTAAATTTGTTTTCTTGTACTATTTGATTATAGTAAATACATATGAGAGATATTTGTTAAGGATATTGAAATATTTATAGAATTATATTTTTTAAAACCATTGTTATTAATAATAATCTAAATGCCTAGTTTTGATCGTGGTGTATAAATTAATTATATTTATAAAACTCCACTTAGTATTATTATATATCTTTATATGTAGATATGTATTTTATTTATTTTTAAAAATGATATTAAAGAGTGTATGTATGTATATTACAAAAACTGTTTAACTTTGATTTAACTCTTTTGGTTGCATTTTAAAATGAATACTTGTATTTTTGTGATTCATTAAATTCAATCCGTCCACTTTCTCAATTTTTCTATTTGTATTTTTAATTTTTGTATTATTGTAATATAAAAAACTAACCAGCATATATTAGTTGTTTGTTTTGTTTTATTTTTTTCATTAAAACTATTTGCTTAAAACCTTTGATGGTGCGCAACTGATCTAACAAGTACAGTTATCACATTCTGTCTGCCCTTTCCGTTGGTATGCCGTCAAGCCAGTAGTGCTATTGAGTAACTGTCTCTTATCTATTAAGGCTTAAATGCTTATCAGTCAGTTTCCTTCCGTGTGCCCAATTTTTTTGTAAGCTGCCAACTTAGGGGTGTCCATTTTTTTAAATTTAAAAAAAAAAAAAAAAAAAAACAATCTGTTACCCTTCTGTTAATTTTTTATTATTTTTTATTTATTATTACATCAAATTATGATAATAAGTAAAATATTATGTTTTAGTGACTTGTTTTAATTGTTTTTAATGTTATTTTACTTGACATTGTTTTCAAGTAACAAAACTTATATAAGTTTTTAATTCCATTATGGTTGCCTATAAAATAATTTACTGCATTAACTGCTTTTTGGATACTGCTCATGGCAGGAATTAAGTCATCATCTGACATTCACTACTCTATTCACTTAACCCTTGAACGCTTAGTGGGTTTTCCAGGTAATCAACTCAATTTTTCCGTTAACACCCTCAACAAAAATTTTAGAAACAGAAAAAACTATTTCTTATATTCTGAGTAGTGCAGAGGAGACCTCTTAAAAAAATTCTAGCTTCATTCAAGCCAGAATCATAAAAAAGGGGATGGTTCCACACAGGTACCACTTGGTAATTGTCTTTCACCACTTGATTTACTTTTGCCTAATGGTTTAGTGGTATCTCTGTGAGGTAACCACCTGATATAAAGAATAAAGATACTGGTTTAGAAAAAAATAGTTTTTTTTATNTTAGATCCGTTATCGACATAGAAGAAAATAATTAGTAAAGGATAATTCGAATTCATTACAAAGCGAATTGAAATTAAATATGTTAATTTAATTACTTATCTATGTACATTGGTTAGATGTGTTTACTAATTATCATATTACATTACGGGAATCATATTCTTTTGTAATTTCTGATGTCTATGTACAATGAAAAAAAAATCCGTTTGTAGATTTAGACATAAGTTCTTGAGTTTTTTATTTATTTTTTTATTTTTTACCATTATTGAGGCTTGGCTTAACCCTTTAAATACCACACCTAACTAATAAGAAACACTACCAGACTTAGTCTGCAAGAAATGTCCCACCATATCTCAAGAAACCTGGAAGTTCTTTTAGAAGTTTGTGCCCCAGTGTGAATTGGTAACGTTGGCACTATCAAATCCTACCCCTATCTGGAGGTAAAGGGGCAAGAGTTACAATGGCCATCATGTGATCAGTTCTTAAGTTATTATTAATTATATGTGCTATGTTAACTAGTAGAACACATTTACCCAAGTACTCCAAAATTCCTACATGAATGGAGGATGTACCAGGTTCCAGCAGGAAGGGTTTTATTATCATCCACTCTCCACTACTAATTAGATAATTCATAATTATTTATGTTCTATTCAATCTAGCATTAATTCTATCTAATTTCTATTTTAATATTTAAATATGTAAAAAAATATCCACAAATATATTATCTTTAAATTTTACCTATATACAGTCTGCTCTCTTACCTATTTTATCTAGCNGTATGTATATTACAAAAACTGTTTAACTTTGATTTAACTCTTTTGGTTGCATTTTAAAATGAATACTTGTATTTTTGTGATTCATTAAATTCAATCCGTCCACTTTCTCAATTTTTCTATTTGTATTTTTAATTTTTGTATTATTGTAATATAAAAAACTAACCAGCATATATTAGTTGTTTGTTTTGTTTTATTTTTTTCATTAAAACTATTTGCTTAAAACCTTTGATGGTGCGCAACTGATCTAACAAGTACAGTTATCACATTCTGTCTGCCCTTTCCGTTGGTATGCCGTCAAGCCAGTAGTGCTATTGAGTAACTGTCTCTTATCTATTAAGGCTTAAATGCTTATCAGTCAGTTTCCTTCCGTGTGCCCAATTTTTTTGTAAGCTGCCAACTTAGGGGTGTCCATTTTTTTAAATTTAAAAAAAAAAAAAAAAAAAAAAAAATCTGTTACCCTTCTGTTAATTTTTTATTATTTTTTATTTATTATTACATCAAATTATGATAATAAGTAAAATATTATGTTTTAGTGACTTGTTTTAATTGTTTTTAATGTTATTTTACTTGACATTGTTTTCAAGTAACAAAACTTATATAAGTTTTTAATTCCATTATGGTTGCCTATAAAATAATTTACTGCATTAACTGCTTTTTGGATACTGCTCATGGCAGGAATTAAGTCATCATCTGACATTCACTACTCTATTCACTTAACCCTTGAACGCTTAGTGGGTTTTCCAGGTAATCAACTCAATTTTTCCGTTAACACCCTCAACAAAAATTTTAGAAACAGAAAAAACTATTTCTTATATTCTGAGTAGTGCAGAGGAGACCTCTTAAAAAAATTCTAGCTTCATTCAAGCCAGAATCATAAAAAAGGGGATGGTTCCACACAGGTACCACTTGGTAATTGTCTTTCACCACTTGATTTACTTTTGCCTAATGGTTTAGTGGTATCTCTGTGAGGTAACCACCTGATATAAAGAATAAAGATACTGGTTTAGAAAAAAATAGTTTTTTTTAAATTTTGAGTGGGGTATCAAATGAAAGGTATTGAAGAGTAGATTACAAAAATATAAAATACTTGTGGATAGTGTGATGGCGAAAAAGGTTTTTCGTATTATCGTACTATGTTAGTGGCAAAAAATAGAAACCTGTTTTTGATATTTTCAACCTACAGGATGACAAATCATGTAACTTATGGTAATTATAATTAAATATTTGTGGGAGTATTCCTCATAAACAACATTATTAAAACATAAAGTTTTGACCAATAGGGGTTTTAATTAATCTTATTTTTGCAGACGAATCATGGACGACACAATTACATGGACGACACAATTACATGGACGACACAATTACTAATTGTGAATTATGAAAACTTATGAAAACCAATAGGTTAAATTATCTGGGCAAAAGGAATCTAGTTAGGTAAATAAAAATATGACAATGTAGATATATATATTTTTCAAGATGGAATCAATGAAATATGTATCAGTGTATGTAACCTGTATATAAAGAAATAAAATTGTTTATTTTTAGGCTTGAAAATGACCGGCTTCGGTCGAAACGTTGCCAAAATCTAATAATTGATTTATACTTATTTTACTCGTAATGGATCCATCTACAACACATAGAAGATAAGAAAGGGTACACGTAGAAAACATTTTTGTGAAATAGATACAATTTATTATTACTTCGAATTACTGTGGTTAACCGCAGAATATCAAAATTAAAAGTATCTAAAAANAATATAATGCCGTTATTAATAAAATAAGTAATTATTTTTTACGTGTTTGTAGATGGATCCATTATGGGTAAATAAAATATAAATCAATTTTTAGATTTTGGCGCTAAATTAAATTAGCTAGTCGTTTTTTTTATTATTTTCAATATGGTTTTAAACTGTTTTTTAAATGTTTAACTTAATTTAATTGTTATTTGTTATGGTTATGTGGCAAAAATGTTTTCGTATTATCGTACTATGTTAGTGGCAAAAAATTAAACCTGTTTTTAATTTTTTCAACCTACAGGATGACAAATCATGTAACTTATGACGAATCATGGACGACACAAATACTAATTGTGAATTAAGACTTTTAAAAACAAATAGGTATTATCGTTAAATTATCTGGGCAAATGGAATCTAGCTAGGTCTTGAAAATGACCGGCTTCCGGCTTCGGTCGAAACGTCGCCAAAATCTAAAAATTTATTTATATTTTATTTACCCATAATGGATCCATCTACAAACACATAGAATATAAGAAAGGGTACACTTAGAAAACATTTTGTGTAATTATTTTTGATAAATTAAAGCCAACAGTATGTTGTTATACAAAATTCTTTCTTTATCATTATAATGACAGAACATAAATAAATTTCCTATTGACGATATGCGGCAACGTTAATAATTAATACTTCTTTAATTAATCGTTATTTTTCTACTGTCAGGCATGTTTATAATATTGAAATACAATGGGTGGTCCCTGGGCAGTACCTACATAAAAACGTCACTTTTAAGATACGCCTAGACTTGTTTTCATTATTTCTGTTACTTCCAAGCCCAAAGTCTGAACAACATTTCTCAAAAATAGATCAAGGTTGTTACTTTAAATGACTAACTATAACTCAACAAAATAAAAGATAACAAAAAAAGTAAAATCATCAGGAGGAAAAAGTTGTTATAGGTCACTGGAGAAGTGCATAGGTTGAATTTAGGTAGACAATTAGAAGGTTCTAGAAGCATGGTGGCACCTCCAGGGTACCACTTTCTCGATTTTTTTTTTCTATGGTTGCGCATGTTCATTACACGAGAAAAGAGGGTCGAGTTAAGGAGGGTGGTTCTGTACAGATACCACCAAGGGTTTAGGACGTAACTCTTTTTTAATAACTGGTATTAAAGGGCGAATGGCTTCTCCTAAAAAATAATTGTTTGCCCTTTAAACGTGTACTATAGTTTATCTATGATTGATAAAAAAATATAAACATTGTGTCTCTGTTTAGATGCGTAGAAAGTGATTCTTTACGTTCTTGTATTCGTTGCACTCTTCTCTCTTTGCAATTAAAAAACTTGCCACGGTTATTAATAATAGGGAAATATTGGGTCACGGTAATAGGGAAATATTGGGGAAAAATGTGAAGGCTACATCATTCTTTTGCCGATGTAAAATGAAGATGCCAGGGGAATGAGAATGTGGTGGGCACCATGCACTGTTTGGCATAGTTATTTAGCAACATTGTATATATAAATGTCTCGTAAAAGATTGAGCTTTCTGTGTTGGTGTGAGACTGTGATGAAGATGGCTTTTGTTTTGTTTTAAAAAGTGTGTAAATGCATACTTTCTTTTAAATAAGTAGTGATTAACTCCTCTTTGTGATAACAAGTGTATAAACTCTCTTTAGCCAGCTTTAGATCTATTTGCTTGATTTATCAGCTTATAGTGCTTTTGATTTATTAAGGCTACGGCCACACCGAGGCTCTAGGCTCGCTTGGAGCCCTAGTGGCTTGGTGAGTCGCCAGGCGTGTAATCCATGTCAACCTACTAAAACATACGAGACCGACCACACCGAAGCTACCTCACTTGGAGCCTAGAGGCTTGGTGAGTTGCCTAGTCTCTAGGCACCTGGATTGATAGCAGCCACACCGAGCTGAGCGGCAGAGCATCGATGCAAGGACAGTAGATAATTGTTGTTCCGGGCCCGTATAAAATTACATTAAAAAAAAGTTACTGTTGATGGAAAGTATTTCATTGAAATATGAATTACTTATTAGTAAGGTAGTACCATCATGCTGGGTGCACGATATTAATGTTGAGAGGGAAGAACGTGGCGAAATTTAATATCTTGTACAAACAGTTAAGAAATAATGAGGACAAATTTCATGAATATTTAAGGATGACTCATAAAACATTTGAAAACATGGCCGCAATCAATAAGTCGTCTTCCATAGTTACACGATAAATAAATTTAACTTAAATAAAAAATGTGAATATGAGAATTGAAAGGAAAACACTAGGTAAGACACCAGGTAGAACAGAATGGGCTGTCCGTCTAGCGACTCGCTAGGCGATACGCCTAGTAACAGTGTGGCCGGTCTTGTATGTTCTAGAAGGTTGGTTCACATGGATTACATGCCTGGCGACTCACCAAGCCGCTAGGGTCCAAGCGAGGTATGGCCGTAGCCTAGTCTATCAACTCACTAGGTAACTCGCCTAGTAACCAAGCGCGTGGTGTGGCCGGTCTCGTATGTTCTAGGTGTGTTCACATGGATTACATGCCTGGCGACTCACCAAGCAAACTAGGCTCAGGCTCCAAGCGAGGTATGGCCGTAGCCTAGTCTAGCGACTCATTAGGTAACTCGCGTAGTAACCAAGCTCGTGGTGTGGCCGGTCTCGTATGTTCTAGGTGTGTTCACATGGATTACACGCCTGGCGACTCACCAAGCCACTAGGCTCAGGCTCCAAGCGAGGTAGCTTCGGTGTGGCCGCAGCCTTATAGAGGCAATAAATTATACTTGTTCACTAAAATATTCTTAGAGGACCCTTCGTACGGACATTGATTCAAGGAGAAGTGCTATATTATTTTGGAATAGACGATTCAAAGAAATTGAAAACAAACACAAATTAACCAGGAATAAATGTATTTTACAGATTTAATACAAAAGAAACCAAAGACAGTACACATTGTTTTGCACAAATAATTTCATTGATCAACAAAATACTAATTTATTACATACATGATACATGTAGCTACTATTAAGGCTGTATTTAACAAGTACAATAATATTATCATCTTTAAATTTGGTGTCAAAATTTGCGTATATCATTTAAACTGTTAAACCACATTGTAAACTAACATTGTAAAAGTAAACTACATGAATACATACACATATTATAATAACTTTAATAAGATTAATGATTGTACTCTTAATAAGAGCTTACCTGAATATTTCTTAATAATATTTTACTTCTGCTATGGAAAACCATACGTAACCAAAGCTTAATCTGTTACAATACTATGACGAAGACAATAAAAATAAAAAGCATTTGATTACTGGTAAGATAGTTTTCAAATCAGAATTTAACCTTATGTATATACATTTTACGTTAATTTAATTAGCCCTAATTTATTTGTGTTAGGGTTTCTAAACCCAGAATTCTAATAAAAACTTTTGCATAAGGGACTGAGGAACACACTATAAGTATAATTGAGGAACAAATGGATGAAGTTAAATATCTTAAAAAAAAACAATCCTACCAGATCTCTGGTAAATAATGATGTAGTGCGATTCAGGTACCTAATTTTAAAATCCAACAGCCGCAAATAATTATCTCTTAAACGAATAATTAAAATATTTCAAATAAAGCACGTAGAATACTTTTTTTTTGTACAATTAGACAATACATGCATATGTAATTTAGGTCTATTTGAGATTTTAAAATAGACCCAAGTAGCCTATATATAAATAATAATAATAATTTTTAAAAAAAGGGTACAAATTATCGAAGAAAATTATAGTAGAGTACTTATAGTACCTGGCTAAAGTTATACTTGTATTATCTGGCTAAAATCCAGTTAATGGTGACATTACCAAGTTCCCCATCTTTAGGGATGAAGTCAGGGGACACTTAGATAATCATTCTGGAAAATGCTCCTAACAAATTTTGTTGAAATATGGTTGATTCTAATGTTCATTGTCTTACAAACGGTTGATACAACTTTTAGAGGAAAGGTTTGGTAGCAACTTGGCCGTTACAGAAGCATCGACTAAAATTTTAACTGAAGGACCTGTCATACCTTGGAATGATGTAAATGTTTTTTTTTTTTGCAATTCTGAGCCACTTTGTGTTCAATTTTCAAGAAACTGAACACTCTGTTCACAAAATTAAGAAATATTACCGTTGTAAGAGGTTTAAGAACAAGCAGGAGAAAAATTTTCCTCTTGAATACTTAATCTTGAGACACACTATATGTAATAGATGTATTGGGCCCACTGTATGGATGAGGGTCAGAGAGTAAACCCATCAGATGTATAAACCTTACGATTAACTATGCAACGTGATAGCTGGCACTTGACATAAGCAGCTATTTATATGGCGATGCTAGATGAAAACCGATCATCTAAACCCTTGCCGGAATTGGGAATCGGATCCTGACCTCCTACTTGTTAAGAATATTTGAAAGCAACAAGCTACTGTGGGTGTCAGGTTACATCAGGTTATTATTTTGTAGAAAGGTATGACCAAGAAGCTTGCTGATAAGACCCTCAAAATGTCCCTACTATCAGGATCAACACAGCTTCCTTTAATCTAATTAGATTAAGTTGGAGTTGGCATGCTATGGAGCTTATGGGCGTAAGCCAACAACTAGTCCTTGCTGTTTGGCAAAGGGTACTCAGACAAGTGTTAATGAGATATATGTATAGGGGCACACATCTATAATATTTTTTATTTAATATTAATTTATTTGTTTACCACATTAAACTAAAAATTTGACAACATTGTTTAAATATCCTTAAAAATAGAATCAAGGCACTAAATAATAATTGAATAATTAGAATGTAGAAAATAATTTTCTTATCGAGAATTATAAAATCCCCTAC
>KZ651042.1:940306-952489 GCA_001010745.2 Gerris buenoi
AGATACACAAACTAACAATTTATTTTAAATTATAATTAATAATTATAAATAGCAGACATTTTTACAGCCCTGACAATCCTTTCAAATAAATTTTAATTTATCCTGCTCACCGCAAACAGATGTACAATGTAGAGACTAATAAGTCTTTTAAAAAAATATATATTAGATTAAATTAAAATGAGAAAGAAATAATTTTATGTACCGCCATTTCTACTATAAATGATAAAATGTTGACATCCTAATTTTAAGTTTTTCAATACTTAGTGAACAGGATCTTGAGACAAAAAAATAATTGTTTTCTGGATAAATTTATAAAATAATAAAATTATTTATACTTACAGTAAATTGAAGGTTTTAAAAGATTTATTTTATTTTTTTAGAATGTGATAATGCATTATCACAGATAAATTAATTGGAATAGGTAGTTAAGGTTGCAATTTATAAACTAAATATTACTCTAATATAATTTTTTTTTTTTATAATATTTGCACAGCTTGTCTTCAGGTGTATTATTAAAATAAAAGAGCTAATACATTTGGTTTACTATTTTATTTATTTATTTTTTTCTAATAATAAATAAAATAGCAAAGCTAATACATTTAGCTTTTTTTTATTATAATAATACACCTGGAGATAAACTCAGCAAGTATTATAGTTATATTAAAGGGGGACATCACACTAAAAACAAATAATTTGTTTGTTACAACTGGTTGTTAGTGTACTGAAAAGTGCACGTCGAGTCCATCATTTACCACTTATTCAAACCACTTATTCGGATTCACCAGTAATAATCGCAAGGGAAAACACCGGACAAGGAAAATAATAAACCTGAGAAAATAATTTTTCACAGTACAGAGAGGATTGCTCATTCACACAACAACAAAAAAACTAAAATAACTTCCTCGACCCAAAAAATTACGGTAAAGTTAATTACAATAATATATATATACAGCGATACAGGTGTTTTGATATAGTATTAGTACAGTAACGGTAATTATTAATCTATGATTTATCTTATGTGTACCCTTTTATATGTATTTATCTTGTAGGTAGGTGGAATCCTTGTTAGGGTAAAGAATTTTTTTTTACATCGGTTTAGGTGTTGGCAATGTTTCGAACTTACCCGTCATTTTCAAGCCTATAAACAACATTTATCTATAAAAAAAAACATAGGTTACATACATTATAATTCTTCTACACATCAATTTAATAATATGTCCTCACTTACTACATTAAGTGCAATATATGAACTTAAGGTTGTTAATATATGATTATTATTATATAACGATTTGATATACAAAGGTGTTTTTTTGTGAAACTTGACACACGTTATATGTAATTGCAATTGAAATAGAGGATGTAGCAATTGTAATAGATGATGTAGAGGATGAAATAGAGGATGTAGCAATTGTAATAGATGATGTAGAGGATGAAATAGAGGATGTAGCAATTGTAATAGATGATGTAGAGGATGAAATAGAGGATGTAGCAATTGTAATAGATGATGTAGAGGATGAAATAGAGGATGTAGCAATTGTAATAGATGATGTAGAGGATGAAATAGAGGATGTAGCAATTGTAATAGATGATGTAGAGGATGAAATAGAGGATGTAGCAATTGTAATAGATGATGTAGAGGATGAAATAGAGGATGTAGCAATTGTAATAGATGATGTAGAGGATGAAATAGAGGATGTAGCAATTGTAATAGATGATGTAGAGGATGAAATAGAGGATGTAGCAATTGTAATAGATGATGTAGAGGATGAAATAGAGGATGTAGCAATTGTAATAGATGATGTAGAGGATGAAATAGAGGATGTAGCAATTGTAATAGATGATGTAGAGGATGAAATAGAGGATGTAGCAATTGTAATAGATGATGTAGAGGATGAAATAGAGGATGTAGCAATTGTAATAGATGATGTAGAGGATGAAATAGAGGATGTAGCAATTGTAATAGATGATGTAGAGGATGAAATAGAGGATGTAGCAATTGTAATAGATGATGTAGAGGATGAAATAGAGGATGTAGCAATTGTAATAGATGATGTAGAGGATGAAATAGAGGATGTAGCAATTGTAATAGATGATGTAGAGGATGAAATAGAGGATGTAGCAATTGTAATAGATGATGTAGAGGATGAAATAGAGGATGTAGCAATTGTAATAGATGATGTAGAGGATGAAATAGAGGATGTAGCAATTGTAATAGATGATGTAGAGGATGAAATAGAGGATGTAGCAATTGTAATAGATGATGTAGAGGATGAAATAGAGGATGTAGCAATTGTAATAGATGATGTAGAGGATGAAATAGAGGATGTAGCAATTGTAATAGATGATGTAGAGGATGAAATAGAGGATGTAGCAATTGTAATAGATGATGTAGNAGAGCAGGTAATCAATACCTTGATTTATACATAATTAAAAATTAACCAAAAACTAAATTATTTTATAAAAAGCCGATAATTTCATAATAAGCAAAAATCTGTGTACTCTTTGATAAACTATGATTTATTTCAGTTAATTTGTTTTTCTAAAAAACTAGGTTTTCCTTCATGGAAGGTTTGAACTAATACCTGAAACAGGAAAAAAAAGATCAAAATTAATAATAATAATAATAATAAATCCCTAATACACTATCACAAAGAATTCATTTTACATCAACTTAATATATGATTTGAAATGAAATCTTAACAACTAAACAACATATTAAATAAAGCTTAATACCTGTAGTAGTTAGGTTTAAATGGACCAGCTTTATTCAAACCCATATATTTAGCTTGTTCGTCACTCAATTCCGTCAGATGGGCGTCAAAAGTAGGTAGGTGCAGGCTTGCAACGTATTCATCTAAACAATTTAAATATTTTCTCGTTAAAGAACATAAAAATATATGGTTTGTATACCATGTTTAATGGTATAGCGTATCAAACTTAGTGTAATAGTACATTATGCGTCGAGTGGGGAAAGTAACATTTTGCATGCGAGTGTGGAGTTTGCACCCGAGCAATGAAAAATACCGTTTTCGCAAGAGTTGCGTATTGTACTTTATCTATGATTGTTAGATTTTAATAATAAATACAGAAAAATAATAAACTTCCTGTATGTAAGTTTGTATTTTTCTTTTGATAAAGATAACATTAATTCACTAGTTGTATTTTGTGCCGAATTAATTATTTCGGAAGGCCTATTATTCTCCTCATATTCCTCGTAATCACTTAGATCACGCATTGATTTTCACAAAAAACTCGATATAAACAGTTACTTTTATTAAAAAAACATCAAATTAGTTTTGTTAAATGTAAACAAACTCGCTAATCGTGTGTAAAGGTGAGGAATTCTTCTTCTTTACCGCCCTAGGGCAAAAAAAGAGGAATTCTTCAGAATTATGAGACGTGCTTGCCCAATGAATACAAGTACGTAAAGAATCACTTTGTACGCATCTAAACAGAGATACAATGTTTATATTTCGTAACAATCGTAGATAAACATGTTTGAATTTACCAAAACCACCGAAAAATCAGTACTAATCATGGGAAATATCAAGTTTACAGAGCAATTCTCTTTATATTATTTGATCTGTCAATCTCCATTCAATATTTCCCTGTATACAACAGTCAGGGAAAGTGTAGATCACAAAGGGTGAACACAAGGTGATCTACACTTAGAGTTCTCATAGATCATGATATTTTTAATTATATTTACTGGTTTAAAACACATTAAAAAGTTCTTCTAACTTCTTAAATAAATTACAAATTTTTTGTCATAATTAAAAAAAAAATTAATCTAGTTAAATTGAAAGTATGATAATAACAATGCAAAAAAACATTACCCATCTTTTTAGGCAGGAGGTAAACATCCGACTTATACCTCCCATTAGGAGCATTAAATAATTCGATAAGAGCCAAAGCCTGAAATCACCAATATAATTTTACCATAAGTTTCTGTTTTAGTAAAAAAATAAATAAATACAAAATAATATATTTCAAACTTGCCTGAGTAGCAGCTGTAATAGATACAACAATAGAAGGCACACTTGAACATGAGAGGTTTACTAATCTGCCTTCAGCAAGTAATATTATCCTTTTTCCGTCGGGCCAAATAACGTGATCAACTTGGGATCGAACTTTTTCCCAAGTCAAGTCAGGAGTTCGAAGACTATTCTGTTAAAAAGAGAATTAATTATTAGTACGTAACATTAATAAGGAAGTTAAGAGGTCAAAAATAAGGATATTATTAAATTAGTTACATATAAACTAAAGGTTTGTTCGAACCACACCTCAAACTAGTTTCTAACTGTACGACGCATGTGCATTAACAAACGCACAAATGTGGCTCGATGCTCATGTGTCGGACAGTTCCAAACCAGTTTGAAGTGTGGTTGGAACAAACCTTAAAGCTACGGTTAATTATCAAAAACGATAACTTACAACATCGATTTCGGTATTTGAATGACCCATATTACACACAATACAGCCATTTTTCATTTTGTCCATGTGCTCTCTTGTGACAACATTTTTGTTTCCTGTGGCTGTTATGACAATATCTACATTTCTAATGACTTCGTTAAGTTTGACAACTCTGAACCCGTCCATACTGAAACACAGAGGAAAGAAATCATCTAATTAATTCAATAATTTATAGAGATGTGCGTTATTTAACGTAATAGGTAAAATAATAGGGTTCCAACTGTGTCACCTATTACTGACGTTACAGTGACTTGGTTAAAGCTATTAAATTTGTCACTGGTTACGGAACGGCCCCTAAAGATTTTTAAGTTTAAGGTAAGTGTAGGTAGTAAGAGTGGTATCATGTGGTATTAGTGGAGAAGGTTCCTTTTCCTACATGTAATCCTTTAATCCTTTGGCCTGTACCCTTTTCTACTTAGCAGAAAGCCCTCTCTTTACCTGGATCTGTTCCACACAGTGACAAGTGATAAGATACATTAAATATGAAGTTTTGAATACTGAAACTGGATTCCAATACCTATTATTTTTTTAATAGGTGACAAAAGCAACTGTCACGGAAATAAGAAATACCTAATACCCAGTAATACCTGCTTCGTAAAATATTAAATATGAAGTTTTGAATACCTATTATTTTAGTAATAGTTGACAAAAGTCACTGTCACTGAAAGGAAGTTCTGCTACCTGCTACGTTCCTCTAAGGATCCATAGCCATATTTATGTATTATTAACCAATGCAATGTGGAGTGAATTATATTATGTATTAGGTTCTATGACAAAATAAATAGAAGAGATGGGTATAAGTTACGGCAGTGGTGGTGATAAGGGGCCCGCAGACCCCGCAGCGCCTCTAGAAGGGAGACAGAGGGGCCCCCAATAAAAGTTTGCAGGGAAGCCCCCAAAGCCTTATACCGCCGCCACTGAGAAAAATGGTGGACGATGAGAGCCTGATATTACCAGGTTTATATTCAATATTCATTCGAGGTTCAGATTCAAGTGTTTAAAACAATTAAATCTTGTCACTGTCACTGGTTTGGTCACGGATCCTTATTCAGTGACAGCGACATTGTCACCTATTAAAAAAATAATAGGTATTGGCACCTATTAAAAAAATAATAGGTATTGTCACCTATTAAAAAAATAATAGGTATTGTCACCTATTAAAAAAATAATAGGTATTGTCACCTATTAAAAAAATAATAGGTATTGTCACCTATTAAAAAAATAATAGGTATTGTCACCTATTAAAAAAATAATAGGTATTGTCACCTATTAAAAAAATAATAGGTATTGTCACCTATTAAAAAAATAATAGGTATTGTCACCTATTAAAAAAATAATAGGTATTGTCACCTATTAAAAAAATAATAGGTATTGTCACCTATTAAAAAAATAATAGGTATTGTCACCTATTAAAAAAATAATAGGTATTGTCACCTATTAAAAAAATAATAGGTATTGTCACCTATTAAAAAAATAATAGGTATTGTCACCTATTAAAAAAATAATAGGTATTGTCACCTATTAAAAAAATAATAGGTATTGTCACCTATTAAAAAAATAATAGGTATTGTCACCTATTAAAAAAATAATAGGTATTGTCACCTATTAAAAAAATAATAGGTATTGTCACCTATTAAAAAAATAATAGGTATTGTCACCTATTAAAAAAATAATAGGTATTGTCACCTATTAAAAAAATAATAGGTATTGTCACCTATTAAAAAAATAATAGGTATTGTCACCTATTAAAAAAATAATAGGTATTGTCACCTATTACCAGATCGGAGCTGGAACGGTGTCACCTATTACTTAGATTTAATAGTTTAGCCCATCCCTAGAGGAAAGAAATCATCTAACAAATGCAATAATTTAAGAGCTAAGTAAGTGGATTTTTTGTAAGGATTTACTTACTTACTTTGATTTTTAATAAAATAAAAATAAAAAAAGGATTTTTGTTAGATTATTATTTAAACTTAACAGAAAATGTTTAATAAAAACCATCAGATCAACAATCGCAACAATGGGAGTTCATCTGTAATATAAAACCTCACACGTAAAAATAAAATGTTGAGCTTTAAACGTGATTCATATTCAAAACAAATCAAAATTCAAATTACTGGCGTTTGAAATTTAAGTAAGAGAAAAATTAAAAAGAAATATTTACCAAGCTTGAAGAGCACAAATAGGGTCGATTTCTGTGATGTATACGATGCATCCCAATCCTTTGAGAGCTTGGCAACAGCCTTTTCCAACCTCCCCGTAGCCACATAGAACAACTTGTTTGCCTCCAAACATCAAATCAGTAGATCTTTTCAAACTGAAACAATTACATTTAGACATTTTCTTTTACATGGACTAATTTTTCTATTGGAAAAAATAAGCTCTAACACCTCTAACCTGCAAGGAGTAGAGATAGAAAGATACTAACAACATTGGAGAAACAGCTTAGAAAGTGGGAGGGTCATATCAAAGTATAAGCTATTCCTGATATGTAATTCATTTCTTCACGATTTTGTAAATACAAGTTATTATTGTTAATCTTAAACAATAATCTATTGCTTATAATTAATTTCTTCAAAATTTTGTATACAATAATTATTATTATCAATCATTCTACAGTAGCACCTCGATAAGAAGTGTCTCAAGGGGATTGGGGAAACAGTCTTGTTATCAAGGTGCTGTTTTTGTTGAGTATCGTGTTAAGGTTATTTTGGCTATTAGTCGTGTTATAGAGGTTAATAGAATGTTGGGAGCAGAGTGGGGTGGGGTTTTCAAGTCTAGACTTGTTTTAAGTCGACCCATTCCTGTATAGAGTCGTGTTATAGAGGTAGACTTCTCAAAACGACTTGTTATAGAGGTTCTGAGTTACGCTGTGAATTGGAAAAAAATACGTGTTATTGAGGCTGTTTGCACAATAATAGTCGTGTTATAGAGGTTAATTTAACATTATGTGTTACGGCAATCTCAAGGGGATTTGATGTAATTGAGGTTTTCGTGTTATTGAGGGTCGTGTTAGCGAGGTTCTACTGTATTAACACGGTAAATTGAAGTATCAAGGAAATGTTAACTCAAAAATCATTTAAGATTAAGATGTTTTTTTAAAAATAAATGGCTATCAACAAAAAAATATGAAAAAAAAAAAAAAAAAAAAAAANAAAAAAAAAAAAAAAAAAAAAAAAAAAAAAAAAAAAAAAAAAAAAAAAAAAAAAAAAAAAAAAAAAAAAAAAAAAAAAATACACAGAGGGATGCATATTTTTCTTCTGTCCAACTTCCATTGAAGATGTATTATAAAACAAGCAAAATAAACTAAATATGTTCTGAATAACCAACCTGTCAATAATAGACTCTCTACAGCTGTAAAGATTATCAAATTTGGTTTTTGTGACCGAATCGTTGACATTCATAGCAGGCACGGTAAGTTTTCCTGTTTTAGAGAGCTGATAGAGTCTGTGAACACCAGTTACACTCTCTTCAACAATACCTGATCATAAAAAAAAACCAAAAACCAAAGTTAGAGTAAAATATACAAAGGTACAAAACCGTGCAAAACTGACACACTAAGTTTTGGACATGGACATGGTTAATTTTGATGCAATTAAAATTAATCTCAAAACTATAAGGATCAATACAATCGTCAATGTAAACTGACAATTGTCAATATAAACCAATATTGTTCAGTTGATCCATATAAATCAGAGCGTCAGGGCGAGGAATCGAACCCATCTCGTTCCGCTCATGATTCAGTGATGGCCAAGCATACGTGGTAAGTAATTTTAACCATACGGCCACTCTGGCTCTCTTAGCCTTCATTAAAAAATATGTCTATCGTGTTCTAGATATTTCAAAATGCAAAGGAAATTATTGTTTAAAAAAATTGTCTTATATCTCCTTGAACTAACAGGTGTACTGACAGTTCTTCAAATAAATTAAAATTCAAAGTCAAGAGCTTTATACGGGTCCAAAACGAATTCTAAACTGAGAATAGAGATTACACAATGTGCAATGATAATTCCGATTCCACTTTAACTAATGGAGGTAGAATGCGTCAAACTATTAGAGGGCTAGAGCAATAAAAATCTTATAATAGTCTAGGAAAATATAAGAAAGCAAAAACACCGCCAATATCAATTCACAAAAAAGTTTGTCAGTCGGATTTTTGTCCTTTTTTTCTAAGAATTTAGTTCGTTGTAGAGAAATTATTTTTGTTCAATAGAAACACTTTTATACAGAGAATCCATAGGACATAAAAAACATTATGAGATTTTCGCAATACAGAAGTTTGTTATAAAGATGTCCAACAGTAATTGTTTACATATATACATAATTGTATCAGCCCATTGGCTGTTGCATTACATGCTTTTACCTTGAGAGTCAGAGAGTGATTAACTTAGTCTCACAGTGTTTCATATAACCCCCATACAAAATTTCCAGCGAATAATTAAATAGAGAAAATGAAGAATGTACTAAAAGGTTAATAATTTCAAAAGAATTTCGTTTTCAAAAGTCGAGTGAATGGTTTTTCAAAGGAAACTATAAACTTGTTCTTATTATATTTATCTAAGCTTTTTTTAAAAACTAATTTTACCCACAAATACCCTTCATAAAATTCAAAAAGTTGTTTACGCTATAAAACTATACTTGGTTAGACAACGGTACAAGGCAACTGACAACATTTTGTCACAAAACGTTACATTCTCAATTATTACACAATTAAACAACAAATTTATTTTTTTTAGTAATTAAGGATCAGATATAATTGACATTCAATATCATAATGACAATCACTCAAAATATTATATGTTTTAAGACAACACATAGCACATAATTGAATTATATGCTTTCATTAGACAGACCTACGAAAAAGAAATTCTAGCTTTAAATTCGCCTTTAACTTTGTATCTGGACATAAAAAATGTTCACAATTAAATTTCAGGCCTCATGCCAAATAGTCATAACCATCTTTATAATAGGTTTGTTCCAACCACACTTCAAACTAGTTTGAAACTGTCTGACGCATGCGCTTTAGCAACAACCGATGCGCTTGCGTCGGACAGTTTGAAACTAGTTTGATGTGTGGTTGGAACAAACCTAATATTAGCAGAAATGGGTCATAAATTATGTTGTTTTTTTTGCTAATTATAATAAATCAAACTTAAATTGTATTAAATTAATAATTATATTAAAATGTAACTTAGAACTCAAATATATACAAAAACATTAAAACCATTCATTTGTTAATCCAAAAATGTTTACTTGAATATTTTCCTTACATTTGAAAATGAATGACCTCAAAGGAGTAGAACATCGTATATTTTAATTCAACTCTTGCAAGTAAAATAGAAACTGTGTTGATTTTATATCCTCGAGAAGAATTCTTTTGTATAAAAAATCACCTTTAATTGACTTGAATAAAGTAGGATATTTTTTCAGCATCAAATGCGTTGCATCCCCACCGTCATCCAAAATCATATTAGGTTGCCAATTTTCAACATTCATACATTTGTCGATACACCACCAAAAGTCTTCTTCTGTTTCTCCCCTCCAAGCAAAGATGGGATAACCTGAAAATGCAAAATTACAAACAATCTGTTAAACTATATGGAAGTAAATTGAATCGATAATTTTCTGAGTCTATTTTTTTCAAATATACTTGCAGTAATAGTAATGAAATAACTAACCGCTCTATAACATATTAATGTTGACCGAATACCTCCCTATCTCTTATTTCCAGCTTATTTAAAAAATATACCTAATAATATTTTTTAAAAACTAATTTTACCCACAAATACCCTTCATAAAATTCAAAAAGTTGTTTACGCTATAAAACTATACTTGGTTAGACAACGGTACAAGGCAACTGACAACATTTTGTCACAAAACGTTACATTCTCAATTATTACACAATTAAACAACAAATTTATTTTTTTTAGTAATTAAGGATCAGATATAATTGACATTCAATATCATAATGACAATCACTCAAAATATTATATGTTTTAAGACAACACATAGCACATAATTGAATTATATGCTTTCATTAGACAGACCTACGAAAAAGAAATTCTAGCTTTAAATTCGCCTTTAACTTTGTATCTGGACATAAAAAATGTTCACAATTAAATTTCAGGCCTCATGCCAAATAGTCATAACCATCTTTATAATAGGTTTGTTCCAACCACACTTCAAACTGGTTTGAAACTGTCCGACACATGCGCATTGGACNTTTCTAAGAATTTAGTTCGTTGTAGAGAAATTATTTTTGTTCAATAGAAACACTTTTATACAGAGAATCCATAGGACATAAAAAACATTATGAGATTTTCGCAATACAGAAGTTTGTTATAAAGATGTCCAACAGTAATTGTTTACATATATACATAATTGTATCAGCCCATTGGCTGTTGCATTACATGCTTTTACCTTGAGAGTCAGAGAGTGATTAACTTAGTCTCACAGTGTTTCATATAACCCCCATACAAAATTTCCAGCGAATAATTAAATAGAGAAAATGAAGAATGTACTAAAAGGTTAATAATTTCAAAAGAATTTCGTTTTCAAAAGTCGAGTGAATGGTTTTTCAAAGGAAACTATAAACTTGTTCTTATTATATTTATCTAAGCTTTTTTTAAAAACTAATTTCCAATGGTGTCATGGGTAGGTTGTTTATAAAAAGTTTTTAATAAAAAGAAAAAAAAATTACTAGGACTAAAATTAATTCAATTACAGCTTGATAATGACCCAAGGTGGGGTTGAAATATAAAAATGAAGAATTAAAAAGTTTTTATAATCAACCTACCCATCAGAACATTGGAAATTAGTTTCTAAAAAGTATTATTAATATAATAATAGTGGGTAATTAGAATTCAACAAAAAATAGAATTGTTATTTGTAGTTGTCTAAAAGCTTGATGTGCAGCTTTTAATTAATCTCTGATGCCAAAAAACTCAATATAGTAGACACCCATCGAAGCATAAACTTAATATCTCAATATAGTAGTTTTCACAAGATGCATATTTATGGAAGCTTTTATTTCTCTTGCTTAAACAGCTAGGGTGCTCGGAATCATGTTGGGAACTACTAACCGGGTTGATCGAGAAGTAACCGGTGCTTGAGTTTAGAATGACCAATCTTGTTCCTAAACCTCAACTCTCTGGAGGTCGACCAGGGCAGTTGCGACTACTTCGTCTGATCACAGACCACTATCAGTTTGGTTAGCAATCACTACCTTCTCTGGCGCTTAATTTAAAAATTGATAACATTTTTTACTCTACTGTCCTCTTTTATTTTTAATTATGTTAATTAGGGTCTGTGGGCAAAAGCCTAGGACCCTTATATTTTCGTGCGTGTCTCTGTCTGTCCGTCCGTCCGTCGCATGCTCTCACGGCTACACCTTTCGTCCGATGACTTTGAAATTTGGCATGTATATGTCTTGTACCCTACCCACACATGTTAAAAATATAGCGACTTAAAAAACATATTCTTCAAAAATGTAGGGTAAAAAAACTTAAGGGTTAATTTTTTAATATTTTTTTTTCGACATCGTGAGGGGTAAAGGGTACGTTGAGCTGATTACAAAAATATATAATTCTTTGGTTATAACTTTGATAGGGCGAGCGTAGGCACGTTTGAAGTGGGTGCGAAACGTGTCCCCCCCCTCTATCTCGCTTATGTGAAGTGTAAAAAATCTGAAAAAATTAACCCTTAAGTTTT
>KZ651042.1:991868-1004635 GCA_001010745.2 Gerris buenoi
AGTGTAGCAGCAAACATGCAAATTACCCTCTTGACAACACCAACCTACTCGTTTCGTTTCCTCTCTAATAAACGACCCAATTTTCCACCATTCTAATTCAGCTTTGTTATCCGACTCTAAACACCAGTCATAGAAGCGTCAAGGACACTTTGATTAAAGGAGATGACAAACAAATCGCTAATGTCGACTTGCTAATTTTTAACTAGCTTTCCTATTTTAAGTATTTTTCGGTATTTTATTTAATAATTTTCTGCCTTTGCATAATTAAGGGTTACGCATATATCTGTTATGATTTAGAAATAATTTGCAATGTTGGATGCCTGAATTTTCTTTAGAGTTAAGTTTGTCAATAGAATATAAAAAAATATTATAATATATATTGTTACATATAGTAACATAAGTTACATATAATAATATATATAAGTTCATATATAGAAAAATGTTTTGTCAAAATTGTCAGTGCTCATTTCTAGAACATTAATATACTGATGATATTTCCACCAGGACCAGGATTTATCAACGTTCGAATCTCATAAATATAGAATAAACAAAATATATTATAAATAAAAACACATTCAATTAAATATAATCAGCATAAATAAACATCAAGTACGTTTTATTAATTTACTAAAACAGAAATTACTACAGATCAAAGCAAGTAATAATACTCAAGTTAGAAAAAAATGATTTGGCAAATGCCAATACAAAATGTCTATCAAAGCAATGCTTGAATGGTCCTATATTTGGAGGAAAAGCTACACGTGGCATATGAATGGACAATATATAGCTTCTTTACTCAAGGCGTTAGAAAAAAAATGATTTAAATGGGAAATGCCAATACAAAATGTCTATCAAATCAGTGCTTGAATGGTCCTATATTTGGAAGAGAAAGCTGCACGTGGCATATAAATGGAAAATATTCAGACAGATAATCTAATTACCTTGGGTTTGACGTGAACTCGGAGCAACTTGTGAAGAGACGCGACCGCATCTTCGACTTGCATCTTAATCAGCGGTTTAAGTCTCGCTTCGTCGGCGTCACTGTAGCCCAAGAAGAGGAAAACACCTTGAGGCACGTCATAAGTATCTGAACAAGTAATCATGCGGTTAGTTTGAGATTTTGTCTTTTTCTCGGTAATCTGTTACTGTAATTTTTTTTTAAAATGTGGTGGTTTTACCTGGAGGTGGTCGCATACAAATGAACTTGCCGGAATAGCAAAGACATCTTCCTCTGTACGCCTGATATGCGGGAGCGGCATGGTTGTAAAAAGCGAAATCAGTCTTGCATGGATGCCTCTCGACACAGATAGTATTGCAAGTTAAAGATCCATCTTGACATTGACACACATCACTACAATCGGGTTCCCCCTCTCTATACAACTGTAAACAAAAACAAAAATAAATCTATTAAGCTTGATTGCTGTTGGAATGTGACTAGGAGAGTCTACGGTCACTTTCTTAAGCGTATATTTATTCATTCTCCCTGCTCTGTATCGGCACGATCGCGATCGACTTAATGGGTTGTACTATCCGACTTTTTCACCTGACAAAATGTTTATTAGGCAATTTGCATTCTTGCGTTAAGGTGCGTTTATACCTGACATTTATTGCATGATATTTATGTCAGACAGAAATCGCAGTAGTGTAAACACCGAAAAATGTATGTCAGAGATTTATGATTCTACTCTCAGCTAAAAGTGTCGACAATTCTATACCATCAGATGTAAACACCGATTATTTGAAAATTCAAACTCCTCTGAGAGATATCGCGGAAGTTGACCTCCATTTATTCCAACTTTAAGCATTGCGAGAAGTGTCAGACTTATATCCACTCGACCGCGACATAAATCTCAAGCAATTTCTCTCAGATGTAAACACTCATAGCGATTTCTGTCTGACAATTGCCGGAGAGAAGTGTCAGGTGTAAACGAACCTTTACACAAAACTCAGGTTTTAACAAATTCTTCTACTTTCTATCTTCAAAAATGGTGACCAAGATTTATTTTGGAAATATAGATTCGAGTCACGTTGAAGTCATAAAAAGTTTTTCGCTGCAAAAAGCTCTATCCTACACCATTTTAAGGATGTGAATCCAAGATGATTTCCTAATTTTCCAAGGAATAAGTACACCGTGACCTACTACTACTAGGTTGCTAACCTAGCAACCTAGGTTTAACAAGAGGAAAATTCGACTTTTCATTTAAAGACGCTGGACGTTGGGACGTTCATGACGGTGGTTAAAATAATGGTTTTTGCCAACTCTATTATTACAGGGCTGAATTACATTCAATAATAATAATAGTTATTATAATTTCAACAACCCACCAATTAATAAATGATAATTAATAAAAAATACACTTAGATAACTTGTGGACGTTTATTTTTGTGTGATATATATATGCATATATTATCAATGTAAATGAACTCAAGGCTAGCCTTATCTCTGAGTGAACACTAATTGATTTGTCGAACGTTACAGCCTTGGTAAAAATTTTCTAAGGTATTTTATGTCAATGTATATCCAGTTTAATAATAAAACAATGACATCTCATTTAAATTACCCTTATCAGAAAAGTGTTTTTAAACCGGTTATGAGTCAATTAATCAATTATTGTAATATAGTCTTATCAAAACAAATTGAATTATAGTTCATTGCTAAAGCAAGTGTTTCTATTACTTCTATTTTTAGCTATTGTTATAAAAAGGTATTTAATTGCGGTTGCCATTTATTTAAATGTTCCTATTTGAATATTAATTTAATCAGAGCTAAAAAAAAAATATTGTTTATTAATATTTGAAAATTGTAAAATAACGGTTGCTATTTATTTAAACTTACTTCAATTTTATATAAAAAAAACAACATTAAAGTATGGTAAATTTTATATTAGGTATATTTATAAAATCCTAATTTCCTCTGTCTGACAAACATATCATGATATTTGTTGAACCACAGGATGTTGTAGGTATGAAATATTTTTACGATTCACCATCTTGATTCAAGATTACGGCCACTTATATCCTTAAAAATCATGGAGCTATTTCTGGAACCAATTGCGCTAGAGTATTGCAATTTTGTGAGTTCATTCATCTTCTCATCTAGGTGTTTGTTAAAAACTAATTTCATAATTCGCCATCTTGATCCAAGACGGCCATCTTGATTACGCTGTTTAGAAAAAAGAGAACTCTGTGAAAAAGTAATCTCGCTTACTTCTTGACGGTACTTTGTACTCAACAAATAAAAAAATAACACACTCCGTATCGAAGCACGGTAATCCAGCTAGCTATATATATCGTATAAAGGCCCCCATACACGATCAAACATTTTGTGCAAAATGTTTGCGCAAACCTGATGTCGGGGAAATTTAGTTAAAAGTCATGTTTGCGCAAACATCAAGCAGCCCCATACATGGTCAAAATGTGTGCACAAACATGATGTTTGCGCAAAATGTTTGACCGTGTATGGGCCTTAAGAGAATGTCATGTCATATTGATTGTTTTGTTATGGAATTTTGATTTGAGAGTTGAGTCGAGTATTATATGAAGAATATACATTTGTTTTTTGCTGTACTTATTTGCCATCCTTTAGCTTATAAAAAATGGTGGGATATAATAAGATCGGTGAAGATAACAATAACTTATTTTAAGGTGTCAAAGGCTTCTTGACAATCCTTACTCCACTAAAACTTACGCGAAATTTCAGTAAGGCCGTGAAATGCTCTTGCCAATGAACCTTCCAGTAACCACTCTTGAAGTCTAAAGTATAATTTTACTTCTTATTTTTGGGGAAAAAAATAGCACATTTTTTTCATGATACTGTGTCTATGGTATTCTGGGCGAAGGATAGTTGTCCTTTTTTTGTAATTTCTTTAAATTTTCGGTATAATCAATACAGAATCGTGTAGTGCCATATTTCATCTTACTTTGCTACTAATACGATGGGAAACGCTCCAGATGTTTCAATGATATCCTGATTCAACATTTCTTGATCCAAATTTTCCGCCTCCTCCCACGTTGATGTTGATGTTATGTTGTACGATGTTATTTTGCGCAAAGTCTTCTTCCGAAAGAGCAAATACGGTCTTTTTTCACGCATTTTCTCTAAAGCTATAACGCCATTGATATGACACTCATATTCTTCGGGATTTTCTCCATCTTTCACTAATGATTGGCCTTATATGTTGGGATCCCTTAGAGAGAATTGGTTTAAACAAAACGAGAACAAGACCTCTAAACCCACAATCAAATGTTATGGTTGAGCTCTTGGACAGGGCCCTGATAAATCACTTGGCTAAGGTAATTTCGAAAAATCAAAAGGATTGGGACCAGTTCATTCTTTAGTTCCATATGACCTATCGCGCTGCCGTCAACGAGAATACTAAAGGTAACACCCTACAGACTCGTATTTGATTGAGTGAAGAAAATCATCGACGTTTTATTCAGAATTTTACGACCTACCACGAGGACAAATGAAAGTGGTTCATATAAAGCGTCTATGGCATTATCAAGCTCAACATCAATAGTATTCGGGACCAAGTCACTTGGAGGAGTTTTACACGTCAATGTCATGTCATATTGATTATTTTGATATGAGTTGAGTTGAGTATTACATTAAGAATATACATTTAGTTTTTGACTGTACTAATTTGCGAACCTTAAGCTAGTAACAGTATAAATATAAAAGGAACTCTATGGAATAAAGATATTCTCGCTTACTTCTTGAAGGTAGTTACACACACAACATACACATGACATATTATGTATATAAGATGACCAAGTTTCATCAAATCTAATAGAACAATATAACATAATAGGGCATTTCAAACTTAATTTTTTACAGCCAAAAATTAAACTATTTAACTTTTAGACTTGGTAAAATTATTACAATAGGTAAATGTATAAGCTATCGATGTTTAAACAAACTTCAGGAGGCTTGCATTTTGATTTGAATTTCATTATTAATTTAAAATGTCTAAATTAAATATTTAATTAATTTTTATGGCATAACGTTAAATAATAATTAAAGAGAACAACAATTATATTTATGTTGAACACATAAAGAAAGATAAATGAAACCCAACCTTTTCTTAACGAAATTGTCTTATCTTTTATTAAAATATTTATTTAATGACTCTTATCGTGACTTATACTGCTTTTTAACTAAATAAACACCGCTAATGTATTTCCTTCGACTAAGATAAGACGGCATTACGACAAAAAAAGATTGTTACTTTTTTTCATTCTTAGCCTTTTTACTAACAATATTCATGATGTTTTAATAACAGTCATTATAATATGACTACTGATGACGTCTATTAATTTTTCAAGGTAACTCAACTTATTATTAGAATTCTCTGCACAAAATCATTTTTATCTTCGAACGTTGTTTGAATTCATTTTCAATATTTCAGGTTGCATGAGATCCAGATATAATACTGCCCATCATCATTAGGGCTGACTATTAATAAGAACATATTGACTGATCGCTGAGTCCGTCACCTTCATATCATGTCATGTAAATGCCATTATACACGTGCCAAAAGGGAAATGTTAACACCGGGGCATACAAGCATCGTACTTTATCGAAACGTTAACACAGACAACCATAGTAATAGAATAATAAATATAGTGGCGAAGTGGTCGTATATGCTATCACAATACCTAGCTTAGAGGCTATCGCTAGATCTATAATAATTGCGTACTTTCGCTTCTCAAACGGAACTGTGTTTTTTTTTAACATTTAATAAAAAAAAGGAAAATCCTAACCACTTGCTAATCAAAAGTAACAAAAAATTAAACATTTAAAGTTTTTCGCTCCGACGACTTCAGTTTGATGCGACTTCTAAGGCCCTATTAACACGGGGCTACGCAAATCTCGTCTCGAGCTGCTTCACGACCAAAGATCCTAGGAGATTGAGCGATTTAAGTCGCCCGTCATCCTCACACTGCCACGACTCGATTTGCTTGTACAGTGTACAACCACGTAGTTTGAGGTTTGGTTAGAAAGTAAAGTCAGTTAGACTCTTCATCATTGTGTATCTGTTTAGTGATTCTAGTAGCGATGAAGATATCGTTATCTAGTATTATTATTGCCGCCGGCACAGAAGGAGAAAAGATAGATAGTTTTTGTTCAATCCTTACACCGAAAAGAACATCAATTTTAGATTATTTGTTGCTACAAATACTGGGTTTGTGTATGGATTTAATGCATTTCAATTTTAATGTGTATTTCGTTGTATTTTTCAATGAATTGATACTAAACTTACCTGGGAGGTTTCCTTTGATACTCCATTCCATGTTTTCTTTGTCACATCCTTCTTAGAATATCCTTTAAGCCTGCAATTGTACAGCTCGGGGAACATCTCCACTTCCGTTAAGAATCACAATTAAACACATGTTCACTCATTACGACTCATAGTTAAACAACCCATGTTTGGTAGGAAACTGTGAGACTAGGAGATCAGCAGGCATAGTCGCCTAGTTTCCGAACTGCAGGGTCTCTAAGTCATCGGTACTGGAGTATCCCCGTCTGAGTAACGCCACCTAATTGCACATGCTGAGTCTCTTGGTCATCGAATATCGAGGATATTTGCGTATCCCCGTGTGAATAGGACCTATGGGAATGAGCCTGGAGATAGGCTGTGCTTCCCTTCTGTTCTCACTTCGGCAAATCTTATTTTGCCGTCGGGGCTAACACTGGTGTGAAGTTTGTGAATGCTTACTATCCTCCCTCTCTGTCGGGGCATCAACTCCTTCTAAATGAACCATTTCTACAACCTGTGGTACCCACGGCCATCGTAACTAATTTTTAAAAATTGTTCTCAACATTGTGCCAAATATTCTTCCTGGAGGCTTTTTTTTTCCTTTTCTCCATTTGTCTAGGAGATCAGGTGTTTTCTCAGTGACTGCTGTTTGATCATGATAGTTTAGTTTTCCGAAGGGTTAGAAAATTGTTTGGGCACAGTGTTTCTCATTCTTCCTCTCCTACGAAAACCAAAGGTCGGCTGTTAAGTAGAGCCTTAATTTCTATATGGAAAGTTATGGGAACACCACGGTTCGTCTCCCTAAAGATTTTTTTAAACATTGTTTTGTAAACCCTAATTATTCGTACGTTCCACCCCTCCAATCATAATTTCGATCTGTTAGTGAACGCACAGCAACACATTGCATTGCTTCGCCTATCAGCTATTGTTTCAGATAATTAAATTTGTCAATTTTGTTGAAACTAGTCTTAAAACACACAAAGGATCAGCAGGTATTAACAAATAGGGTCAAGATAGTGGTTAATGGCCACCATCTTGTTTAAGTTATAACTGTATTTATGCAGTATAATGCATTTTTAGTGTTGTAACACAAGAAAACAATCTTAAGTGTCTAGCCCAATCAGTCCCTAAGATATATTTATGCGATGTATGAATCCCTTGATAAAATATGCGACGTATGAAAAATTCCTTAAAAAGTTTTTTACAAAGAAATAACTATTTTGTACAGATATTTTTGTCGATTTATTTTTTTATGGCACAAAGGTGAGTTGATGCAAAAACGAAAGCAAATATATATTTTCACTCAGTTGACGTCATTCTATTTCATTTACGAATTTAGCTACCCTAAAATTTTACTGTTTGGTTTATTACGCAAAACATAACCGCAAAGTTTCAAAATTTTATGTCGAGTACTTTCAGAGATCAGGTGCGTTGCAGATGGACAGACAACCGCAGGAATATATAATATAAGGGTGCTCGTTTTGCCTTGTAAGGGTTGATCAGGTGATCCTTGGATCCTAACAAATGGATCGATAAAATAAATAGTAATAATAATACTTGCCCTTTTCCCTTCGTTGTCAGCAATTATCTGATCGTCCTGATCTGGTTTTTGAAACACACAATAACCTAGAAAAAACAATAAAATAATGAATACATTAAAATACGAGTATGTGTAAATTTTTTAAAAGTTTTTAATTCTTACAAGCGCTAAAAGTTCAAAAGTATTCAAAACATTGAGTTACAACAATAGAGTCAATACTCATATTACATATGACATAAGTTTGTCTTATGCAAAGATCATTTTATTTATGCTAATTAAGATAGATTGCAAATTTGTTTACGTAAAGCAAATTTGAATTAAAAGAGTTGCAACCAAGTTCTATTATTTTCCACAATGTACTTATTACCTATATTGAATTGAATACATCTGAACTTATGAAGGCTTCCAAGTATTTTTCGTACTAAGATTCGCCTGATCTTTAGGTCCACCACGGAATTATCTACATCGAATCTCATAGAGGTGAGACATGATACTTGTAGTTTTTCATCAAGTATCCGTTCGTCCTGTTATGTGGTTATCCATACCTAATATTGTGTGTATCACAACGTGAAATAATAAGCAAGTAATAAGCACTATCAATAGGTTTGTTCCAACCAAACTCCGACGCGTGCGCATCGGACACCACTTGAACGTTTTTTGCTAATGCACATGCGTCGTACAGTTTGAAGTGTGGTTGGAACAAACCTATTAATGTCCCGATTATGACTCTCGTGCCGCTTTTATTATTTTTTTTTGGTATACATATTTGGTAATTAAGCATAAGCGAGCTTCTTACGTTCAACAAACTATGCAACGTTATTCACCCAAGCTTTTAGGGCGGGTAAAAATTCGAATTTCATCTATTCGATGAGACAAACATTTTTTTCAAATTGAATTTTTTAGTAAAACCAAAAGCGACAGTAAAAAGTAGAGGAGAAAAAAGGCCTTGAAGGGATCTTATTCATACAAATGTCAAAAGAATTTTCCATTGTAGAAAAGATCTAAGCCTACTGATATTTCAAAAGTCTCCGGAAATAGCAGTGATGAAAAATGTAAATGTTTTTAATATTATAGGCAAGCATTGATTGAGGGGTAGTAGGTCAAGGTTTAGTAGTTGTAGGGGAGAGAGTCGAGTGTCATTTGTAACTGAGCTCCGTGTAAATGCCAATCGTACCAACGCCCTACGCCACAAGTTGGCCCATATGAATTGACTGGTTTTGTTTTTTTTTACGTCTAGCAATAGGTTATTACAGGACGAATTTATTACATTAGTGTGAAACGTGTCTCAACTGTCTAGGATTCGTACACAAAACTGGTGTTTAGGTCGATCTAGGTTTCAGTGGTGAGTGCGCTGACAACTCGGCTACGCAACTTTAAACCTGGTTATAGATAAATCATAAATAAGGGAGTATTACGGCTAGGAGGTGTCGGCCTCTCCGTGGTAGTAGTAGTTGTGGTAGTTGTCGTCGTTGTGGAAGGGGTGGTGGTAGTAGTGGATGTGGTGGTTGTGGTACTAGGAGTAGTAGTCGTGGTGGTAGTTGTAGTAGTTGTGGAGGGGACAGTGCTTGGATGTGTTGTTTGAGCTAAAGTCGTTCTTTGTGTAGTGGTTTGTTTGATCTCGGTTGTTCCTGGACTGGGTGATCCCGAAGTTGTCCCCCACGTCGGCTGTCCTCCACCACTCATAACTCCTACCACTCTCGTTTTGTTATTGCCGTTCCACGTCAGTCCCTCCATCTTTTTGGCGTGGAAATCCCTTTGAGATTCAACTAAACAATATAAATTTCAATTAAAATATAACATGTAAAGCAAAACTAAAAAAAGAACAAATAAACCGAGTAAACACGTTTTATTAGCTTGTGGAAAATAATCTAGTTTAGCTGACGACACGCTGACACTCAAGTTGTATCGATGGACACTCTAGTTGCATTGGCCGTTGCGTCACAGATTATTAAATATCGATTCAAGAACATGAAATTGCGCTTTTACGCCGAAGACATAGACCACTTATGTGTGTCCTTTGAACACAGGTTAGCCTTGTATCAACCCAATATAGCTTCACATTTCTGGTATTCGATTTTTAATCGAACCACTATGAGAGTGTCTACTATGGATAACTCGAGAACTCCCCATTTGTATAAGCAATGTTGGACAGATTGTTCGAGGGCTCCGATTTAGGAATTTAACCCATATCTGTGAAGTCACCCATCCAAAGACTGACCACACCCAATAATGCTTAACTTTATGATTGGCGATTGGAGAGTCCCCTACTCTCCTGAGCTCCAGGCACCTAAAAAGAGGGACACAATACAATTATGTTTCCTATTAACAGTTTTTTTTTTTTTTTTTTTTTTTTTTTTTTTTTTTTTTTGTAAACGGTTTTGATTTTCTACTCACCGACGCACGGGTTGAACCATAGAACTCTCTGCCACCCCATGCAGTCGTAAAGTTGAGAGAAATCGGTTCCTTTACAAGCGCAGTTTGATCTTAGCATGGTTCCTAAGATGCCTAGCATAGCCGACCTGCAGCCTTTTGCTGGTCCGGCGCATTGCTTGCTCACAGCATCGACCGCACAAGCTTGGACATAATTCTCCAAGCCCAGCCTGTAAAAACCGAAAATCAATAAACGATTACATTACCAAAAGTAGTATACTCACCATCCAAAATGCATGAATATAAGGATTTTTAATAAATAAAAATTGTTTTTATGGGCTAATAATCGAACCACCATGAGAATGAGAAGCCGATGCATTACGAGCCATTGCAATCCAATTGCAGTGCCTCGTAATACATCGGTTGACATAAATCCGTTTTATTGCAAAACAAATAATAGGTGTCCCATTAAAACGTTCCTTCTCTGTATTGGACGATTAAAGCATAAGATGAAAAAAAAATCTGCTCAGTATTAACTCACCGTAGAAACTTACATGCAAAAAGTACAGCAATGAATACAATCTATGTAATACTTGAGGATCTTCGTTGTAATTTCTCAAATATGAGAACAAGAAATTTGTACAAACCTGCAGTGTGTTTCTTGATTGCAAGCTTGCGCCAGTGAATGGCAGGTAGGCAGAACATTCGTCTCGGGTTGTTGAGCACACACCGGGTGCAAAAGTTCTTGAGCAACCAAACATTCGTCTTTGTTATTATTTGTTTTTCTGAAAAATAAAATAAATATTTCATCGTAGACGTTTAAAAACTAATTAGAATGCTTCTTACATAATGGTTATATACATATGGCTGGTGTAGTCAAATGTTAATTTTTACGACGTTATGTAGTTTTAAATTACTTGAAACTGTCCTCGTATGTCTTATGTCTACAATAATTTGAAATATACTTTTAGCTCAAGGGCAGTGTCCTCATCCTCCTGCTTAATTAGGAGTCTCCTCTGTTTATCTCTTTCTTTTCAAGTAAGTCCTTAGCAATGGTAAGTTTATTAGAGCTGCTTGCCTGCCAAAATCATTGATTGAACTGAGCTTCCATAGCTTTAAAACACTTCATGCTTTCACTTACAATATTTATATATGCGTTGGTTGATCTAATATTAACGAGCCTTTGACGATCATTTTTATTTTTTTTTTAAAAAAAAGACTAATAATGACCCCCATTGAAAAGTTCATTAAATTCATAAGAAGGTTGTGTCTAATAAGAGCATGTGCCTAATAAAGTCTAAAGGAATGATGCAATAAAAACCTGTAAATGTAAAAAAAAAACTAGGGTGACGGTAAAAAATACCGAGGTTCAGGAAATAGGAGTCAAATTTATGCTCCAGTGAGAGGGATAAAATATTTCCTCGTTCTAAAAAGATTAAAAAGTTTTTTTTTTTTTTTTAGATTGCCTAAATAGAGTGTGAGCACTGATTTTTTTAAAATGTCTATTAGTACTTTATATTTATATTCTTGCAGTATATAGGTATTTAAGAAAAAGTATTGTGGTGGTGCATAGAATTAGATTTGATATTTTTTACATGTTTTTAAGGTTCCCTGAGTTTAAAAATTGTTTATTTCTTTATTTTAAAAGTGTATGTGTGTTAACTGTGGTGATCAAACATGTGTTACCTAAACTAGTTTGTCAATTTAATTGAATGTGGCATACATGTTTAAAAAAATCATACCCCAAAGTGAATCAAGAAATTAATTTTTTGGAGTTGTTGCCACCCAAAAACACTGAAAATCACATCACAAAAACGGTTACAACAAATTAAATTTAGTCCATTTAAATACCAATTAACCATATAAGTTGATTTCATAAAGAAAATCTAGTTTATGTCTTAAATTTAAAAGTGAAATTTGAAAGTGAACAACCACATGTTGAATATAAGTAGTTTAATAATAAATGAATTCAATTAAATATTATAGGACTTATCACTATTTATGTATAGAAAGCTTTGTTTGTGTCTGTCAGATCATTTTTTTTTTTTTATTTCTTGTTTAAAGTTTTTCTTTTCTTTTTTAATCACCTATTAATTTGTAAATTTGCTTTTTATTATAGTTTTTAGTTGTTTTTGTTTATTTTTGGTTTTATATATTTTTTGTTTGTTTTTGCACGTAGTGGGGTATGGCCGTATCAAGAGCAACTTACGGCGAAATTAGGGTTTGTATTTTTATTTTATTTTTTCAATTTAAATAGACATTAATCAAATTAAATATATTAAATCTAAGCCCTATTACTGATTTAGATTGTTTCCTTCATATTTAGAAAATATTTGTTTATAAAATTATTCTTATTTTTTATTTTTTACTTGCTTTTAGCATGCTATTGCTATGTTTACTTTCATACCTTTTATGTTAAAGTGTGTAAATCTTGAGAGTATGTGCATGAATTATTGCCAGTTGGTTTAAGTACAAAAAATCCACATATATACAGTGTGTCCCCGGATGGGGTTGCCAATAGGTGTAAATGACAAAAAATTTCATTTTTCGAGAAAAAGTCACTCTTCATAAAAAGTTCTGCTTGTTTTCAAATGAAG
>KZ651042.1:1005991-1028519 GCA_001010745.2 Gerris buenoi
AGCAAATGGGGATTTCCTCTGATTTAAATACGAGCAAATGGGGATTTCCTCTGATTTAAATACGAGCAAATGGGGATTTCCTCTGATTTAAATACGAGCAAATGGGGATTTCCTCTGATTTAAATAAGAGCAAATGGGGATTTCCTCTGATTTAAATACGAGCAAATAGGGATTTCCTCTGATTTAAATACAAGCAAATAGGGATTTCCTCTGATTTAAATACGAGCAAATGGGGATTTCCTCTGATTTAAATACAAGCAAATGGGGATTTCCTCTGATTTAAATACAAGCAAATGGGGATTTCCTCTGATTTAAATACGAGCAAATGAATTTTGTAACACTGATCACTGTGTTTTAAAATCAGAGGAAGCTTAGCAAGTGCGAGAATACAAGAAGACGTTTGTCTAAGTAAGTAAAAAAGCCACAATAAGGCATGTCGAACTGGTTCTATGAGATTTAATCTTTTCACCATACTTCAAACCAGTTGTGGGATGTTAAACATGGTCTATAATCACACGACAAGGCACTATGTAATATTAGATGTCGTAACTTTGCTATTTATGATTCAACGCCTCAAGCGTTTCTATACAAAGTTGCCAATTTAAACGAAATCGTTGAAAATAAATCTACAGGGTGGGTGATATTGGCAGTAGAGTTTTAAATAGAAAATATAACGAAAGATGAGAATTTATGAGAATAATAATAAAGCTTGTAAAAGAGATGAAAAAAGCTAGTAAAACTTGGTTTTTGTACGTGTCACAGGCTGAAATAGCCAACCAGATTACATGAAAAACATGCTTTTATGAAAGATTACATGAATATCACCTTTTCTGAAATGAGACGTATTTTTACTCTATGTGATGCCTGAATTAGTGACAGTGTAGGTTTACTATTAACCTTTAGAGTTTTCAATGTCTTAACTGACATTCTCTTTGACTGAAAAAAAATGAATTTTACCTGTTTTAAGACTACTCTGATTTAAATACGAGCAAATAGGGAATTTCCTCTGATTTAAATACGAGCAAATGGGGATTTCCTCTGATTTAAATACGAGCAAATAGGGATTTCCTCTGATTTAAATACGAGCAAATAGGGATTTCCTCTGAGGAGGTCAATGTAAAAAAATGATTGCAAGTTTAATTGTAAAAAGATTTGAAGTATAATTGTACAAAGGGCTGACCGTCGATACTTGCTGATACAGGAAACATCTGGTTCGGTTATTGCATATGGTATCAGCAGAAAAATGCCTTCAAAATGNAGGAGGTCAATGTAAAAAAATGATTGCAAGTTTAATTGTAAAAAGATTTGAAGTATAATTGTACAAAGGGCTGACCGTCGATACTTGCTGATACAGGAAACATCTGGTTCGGTTATTGCATATGGTATCAGCAGAAAAATGCCTTCAAAATGTAAGGCGAACCCCTGGGCAAAACCTTCTGTAGCCCCTCCCCCCCTAAAAAATGGACTGAGATATTTGTGATTACTGAATAGTATTTTTGGGTTACCCCAATGTGGGCTGCGCTAGTGAACTACAGACGTGGCTGGTCTGACCTGCACTGCCAGCGCTCCACTAAATTATCCGAAAATTTTCTGCTCTCTAGAAATTGCCACCCTGGGCAATTGCCAAGTCAGCCCATTGGTAAATCGGGGCCTGGGGGTGATTGCATACCCAGCGAGTATTGACGCTAAGCCCTTCTTTTACAAAACACAATTTTTTTTTGACAAAAAATAGTTTCGAATCAATCTTACTTGCACAAGCAAAACGCTATTTCGAGGCTCCACGCTGGATCTACAGTTCTGTAGAAATTTTGAAGGGCGTTCATACAAGAGTGACGCCTACACTTATGACTACTGCAGTAATCTGTGACACCGGCCAGTGCCGCTTTACATGCCGGTTCTTCTTTACAACTGTACAATGCTTTGTCGCAAGTATTCTTAAAACTAAGGGTCGAATTTTCTTCGCTCTTTTGCCCTGATCCTGAAATAGAAATAGCAAATCCGTGAAAAACAATAATCAATAAGAAACAAACACTTTTAGTTTATAATCAGACAAAGACACACACTTTATTTTCCTCCTCGCTCTCTCTATCTATATTTTCACTTTGTTAACACTTGAAATATTTCATAAATATTCTCAAAATATCGAACGTTTTAAGAATAAAAAGACTTCTCAAAAATGTCTCAGCTATTGTCAATGCTGTTACTCCACTGACAGGACAATAGTCCTCAAGCAGCTAAACCTGTCATTCCCATTGAAACTGAACTTCTCACAATCATTTATTGTTGTAAATTCTTCCGATTTTACACGAATTGTTAATTTATTAACCATTTGTAATAAACAGTTTATTCATTGCTCATTCAATTTCAGCTTATGAACTGAATCCTCAAATATACAACCTCTCTCAGATGCTTATGTCGAGACTTTTTCTTGGACTTATTTTCCAATTTACATTTCGTTTTGTTCCCAAACCTGCCTGACAATAATTAAACTTCCTATCTTTACGTTCTTCAGCGGAGAATATACTTATGATTCCTTGTTAGGTAAAGATATAGTTTATACAATTCACAATATTAGCCTGTAGTTAAAAGAATACAACATGGTGCGCTTGTTTCTATTTTTAATTTGACTATTATGCCATTGATTTATAAATAACTTTGTGTCTAATCCTCATTCCAATGTTAAGACTTGCTATTATTTCAGTATAATTTTCATGTTTCTAAACTGGTATTTTTAATTGATTACTTTACTGCACGCTGATATCATTACTTAAATAAATGAAGTAGTCAAAAGCTTTTGTATTTAATATTAGCTCTTTCTTTTTTTTACAGTTAACTGATCAACTTACTTTGAGTTATTCAATATAATTAATCTAAATACCAATACTCGGGTCTAAAGTTGTTTGAGTCACGGTTCAGATTTTCTTTTCAGGAGGTAAAAAAGTAAAAGGGAATTTCCTCTGATTTAAATACGAGCAAATGGGGATTTCCTCTGATTTAAATACGAGCAAATGGGAATTTCCTCTGATTTAAATACGAGCAAATAGGGAATTTCCTCTGATTTAAATACGAGCAAATGGCGATTTCCTCTGATTTAAATACGAGCAAATGGGGATTTCCTCTGATTTAAATACGAGCAAATGGGGATTTCCTCTGATTTAAATACGAGCAAATGGGGATTTCCTCTGATTTAAATACGAGCAAATGGGGATTTCCTCTGATTTAAATACGAGCAAATGGGGATTTCCTCTGATTTAAATACGAGCAAATGGGGATTTCCTCTGATTTAAATACGAGCAAATGGGGATTTCCTCTGATTTAAATACGAGCAAATGGGGATTTCCTCTGATTTAAATACGAGCAAATGGGGATTTCCTCTGATTTAAATACGAGCAAATGGGGATTTCCTCTGATTTAAATACGAGCAAATGGGGATTTCCTCTGATTTAAATACGAGCAAATGGGGATTTCCTCTGATTTAAATACGAGCAAATGGGGATTTCCTCTGATTTAAATACGAGCAAATGGGGATTTCCTCTGATTTAAATACGAGCAAATGGGGATTTCCTCTGATTTAAATACGAGCAAATGGGGATTTCCTCTGATTTAAATACGAGCAAATGGGGATTTCCTCTGATTTAAATACGAGCAAATGGGGATTTCCTCTGATTTAAATACGAGCAAATGGGGATTTCCTCTGATTTAAATACGAGCAAATGGGGATTTCCTCTGATTTAAATACGAGCAAATGGGGATTTCCTCTGATTTAAATACGAGCAAATGGGGATTTCCTCTGATTTAAATACGAGCAAATGGGGATTTCCTCTGATTTAAATACGAGCAAATGGGGATTTCCTCTGATTTAAATACGAGCAAATGGGGATTTCCTCTGATTTAAATACGAGCAAATGGGGATTTCCTCTGATTTAAATACGAGCAAATGGGGATTTCCTCTGATTTAAATACGAGCAAATGGGGATTTCCTCTGATTTAAATACGAGCAAATGGGGATTTCCTCTGATTTAAATACGAGCAAATGGGGATTTCCTCTGATTTAAATACGAGCAAATGGGGATTTCCTCTGATTTAAATACGAGCAAATGGGGATTTCCTCTGATTTAAATACGAGCAAATGGGGATTTCCTCTGATTTAAATACGAGCAAATGGGGATTTCCTCTGATTTAAATACGAGCAAATGGGGATTTCCTCTGATTTAAATACGAGCAAATGGGGATTTCCTCTGATTTAAATACGAGCAAATGGGGATTTCCTCTGATTTAAATACGAGCAAATGGGGATTTCCTCTGATTTAAATACGAGCAAATGGGGATTTCCTCTGATTTAAATACGAGCAAATGGGGATTTCCTCTGATTTAAATACGAGCAAATGGGGATTTCCTCTGATTTAAATACGAGCAAATGGGGATTTCCTCTGATTTAAATACGAGCAAATGGGGATTTCCTCTGATTTAAATACGAGCAAATGGGGATTTCCTCTGATTTAAATACGAGCAAATGGGGATTTCCTCTGATTTAAATACGAGCAAATGGGGATTTCCTCTGATTTAAATACGAGCAAATGGGGATTTCCTCTGATTTAAATACGAGCAAATGGGGATTTCCTCTGATTTAAATACGAGCAAATGGGGATTTCCTCTGATTTAAATACGAGCAAATGGGGATTTCCTCTGATTTAAATACGAGCAAATGGGGATTTCCTCTGATTTAAATACGAGCAAATGGGGATTTCCTCTGATTTAAATACGAGCAAATGGGGATTTCCTCTGATTTAAATACGAGCAAATGGGGATTTCCTCTGATTTAAATACGAGCAAATGGGGATTTCCTCTGATTTAAATACGAGCAAATGGGGATTTCCTCTGATTTAAATACGAGCAAATGGGGATTTCCTCTGATTTAAATACGAGCAAATGGGGATTTCCTCTGATTTAAATACGAGCAAATGGGGATTTCCTCTGATTTAAATACGAGCAAATGGGGATTTCCTCTGATTTAAATACGAGCAAATGGGGATTTCCTCTGATTTAAATACGAGCAAATGGGGATTTCCTCTGATTTAAATACGAGCAAATGGGGATTTCCTCTGATTTAAATACGAGCAAATGGGGATTTCCTCTGATTTAAATACGAGCAAATGGGGATTTCCTCTGATTTAAATACGAGCAAATGGGGATTTCCTCTGATTTAAATACGAGCAAATGGGGATTTCCTCTGATTTAAATACGAGCAAATGGGGATTTCCTCTGATTTAAATACGAGCAAATGGGGATTTCCTCTGATTTAAATACGAGCAAATGGGGATTTCCTCTGATTTAAATACGAGCAAATGGGGATTTCCTCTGATTTAAATACGAGCAAATGGGGATTTCCTCTGATTTAAATACGAGCAAATGGGGATTTCCTCTGATTTAAATACGAGCAAATGGGGATTTCCTCTGATTTAAATACGAGCAAATGGGGATTTCCTCTGATTTAAATACGAGCAAATGGGGATTTCCTCTGATTTAAATACGAGCAAATGGGGATTTCCTCTGATTTAAATACGAGCAAATNCTTGTTTGTTTGTTTTTTTGTGGGTCCAGTACAAATCTTGCAATCGATTTTTAACTAACTTTCCGAGTAGCTAGACATTTAAAACTTTTAGAGTAGCTCAGAACACCATGACAATGTATTATTGTAATACTTTCAGCGGAATGTCATTCGTTTTCAGCAACTTTTGCTGTAAGGAAGGTTAGTTCGGAAAACATTTAAAAACGTAGGATATAAAAAGTTATTTTTATCTAGTAATTATTGAGACTTACGAAGTAAACGAGTAAGATGCTCAATAGTTTGTAATGATACGCCGATACCACGAAATCATACTTTTCAAACGCCTAACCTCTTTGACATTAGAAGGTCGAGGGTACGCAAGGACAGAAATTACGCGTTTGGGATCGGGCTAAAGTCCTAGCTCTGCTCGTTCACAAAGTATCCAAGATATCTGAGCTGGCAACAGCAATACTCACATCTCACCTTTGTCGCCATTAATAGTGAAGTAAGCGCGTGGGCGAGGATGCCAGCTAAAATAGTAGAAAACGATTTATTTGGCAGTGCAAAATCTAACAGTATCCCGATATAAATCATTCCGAATCCATAATATCCCGCACTCATTTCCAACTACTGTCCAGTTTATCCCAAGCAACCCATCAAGACCTTTCAAGAGGAAGTTCCCTAGAGATATCTTACCATTTATTAAGGCAATCATTTATTTTTATCTACTTTAAAACTATTATAATAAGTAATATTAATCCACTGTATCATTATTAGTTATTAGTTATCTTGTATCATATTTATACAGCAATATTTACTGCTAAGGAAGTGAAGTCACTGAGCTACTTATTCTTCATATCTTTCCCACCACATAACCTATGCAATATCACTATCACTTGCTACAATTTATATTTTGTTAACCAATAAAAGTTAGAAAAACCAAAAACAAATGACAACGTGCATTCAAGAACCAACCCAAATGCATCGAGTACTTAGATCTTATCTTAAAAACTTAACTACAGACTTTTGTAGTTAGTAAGCCACGCGACCATCGAAGTTAACTTACTTACCACTGCAAGGGCGGCGTTTTTGCTTAGGGGCGGCCACATTACCAGAATACATATACTGACTACAATATAAATTTAATTGTTAGATTAATGTTATTTATATATTCCTCAATTACTCTAATTTGCATTATGATATCGTTTAGCAACCAAAGCATTTAATTAAATTTTTACAAAAATTCTAAGAGAGCGGCGGCCGACTACACCGTCGGTGCTTAGCACAGCGCACCGGCCCTACAGCCCTACATCCACTTATGGTCGTCGTTGTCATCAGTAAACTCCTTATAACCAACTGAAGTGGTCTTCCTACAGCCCTACATCCACTTATAGTCGTCATCATCAGTAAACTCCTTATAACCAACTAAAGTGGTCTTTGGATTAGTTTGTTGGACGAATAACTTATCCGTTTTGATATTTACTACCAATAAATATATTTAGATTTTTAAGAAGAGAAGAAAATATAAATCTAGTTCAGAAAGAAAGAACATTTTTTTATTCCGTGATGAAAAATGTGCAGTTATTCGATTGCAAAGAAAATTTTTTTTCTTAAATATTATTTGTTTGGCTGATAAGAATGTGACATGCTCTGCTCATCTGTTAATGTTACACCACACTTTCCACTTGCCAATGCTAATTTAAGTCGTTCCGAATAAAAAAAACCTTGCCGTGGAAAATACAACACACTTTCCATATACATAATGCCGCCCAAGCGCTTTTCTTTACTAAGATAACACTGTAACAAGCCATTCATCATAAATAACTCCTAATAATATATTCTCTCCCTTTTTCACTGTTTTGAGAAATGAGAAAAATTTATTGGAATATTTTGTTTATCTTAAGTCTTAAGTTTAAACAAATATATTATGGAGAGAAATAATGATTTGTCCTTTCTATTCAAGTTTTTAATTATATTCGAAAATGTTAAAAAGAAATGGTAATAATTTAAATTTCATTAATGTTTAATAAAATGTAACGAAAACTGTAAAAAAACATATATCAGGTCAATTTCGATCGATATTTTAGGCATGAATATGACCAGAAGATGGTTGAATTATTGCCAAGTGTTAATAACCTAGTTATTTTTTTTTGAAATTTTAACCCTTAGCAAGACCGACATAATACGGGGGAGAAATTTTAGCAAACTACTGAACAAATTGGTTTATCATATTAATACAAACTAAAATAATAAAAAAAAATTATAAGATTGGAATAAATTTCATTTACCTTTTTTCAAAAAGTCTATATTCAAGTAAATAATAAAGGTTCTCAGCGTAAATCAAATCCCTATTATATATGAAGTGTACGAACCTGGGACTATAAGTCCAGGCTATTTGTGGCTTTTGGACCAAAGGTATTATAACTTGGATATAACCAAATAGTGTCTCTCTTGAATCTAAGTAACGTAATGTTAGAAATTCGGTAATAGTGACTCAAAAAGTCCACGTTAACCACGTTGAATCTAATTAGTGGATCATACATAAGCTATTCGGAAGGGAGAATTGGGCTCATTGAAAGTTTCAAGTCAAAATCTAACTCCAGGCTCAAAATTTAATGAATTTATTGAATGGATCTGTGAACCATATCTTGCATTCCTCAAGATGGAGCTAGTGAGGAAGAAAAACAAGTTTATGGTGTTTTTAAAACAAGAATACGCAGCTCAAAGCAATATATAATCATTAATCAACACCAATGTGTGGCAACTAATCAACAAGTGCACGTCGTCTAAAAAAATGTCGGATAAGTTACACAGAATTTTGAACCAAGGACAGAACAGCTTCAAGGCAGATTTTTCGGCATTAAAGAACAGGATCCCTCAGACAACATCACTTGACATTTAGCAAAGAGTACCACGTATTGTTGTGCTTAATGGTTTTAAAAGAATACTTCGTTTTCTTTAGCAAGAGCTAAAAACGGAATATATGTATTTTAAGGTTTAAAAGTTTAAAAAAAATACAAAACAAATATGTCATGACTTCGACAGAACTCAGGATGACTTCAACACCACAAATTCATCATTGCTTTGGAGTCACTTAGTTTACTAAGAGAAAGATTATGCATAGTTCTGGGCCACCTGTGAGAAAGGAAGTGTTCCTGGCATCCACATTAGCGTCGAAGCAGAGGCCATCCTGCAAGGAACCAAGAAAGAAGAAAAGGAAGGTAGGCCAAAGAAAAGGAATGGTGCTTCTCGGAAAGAAGCCAACATTTCTTTGATGACAAATAGTGGTAAAATTATTTCATGGTAAATTATAATTATTGTATGGGCAATCACTTTCGGTCCAACTGTCACCATAATTCGGAAAGACAAGGCAAACAGCCAACTTTAGTAGACTTGAGCTCGACATTTCATGGAGATGATAGTTGGATTTCAGACTCAGGGGCAACTCATCACAGATGAGAGCAACTCATCATTGAATATTTTTCTGAGGTTGTGGGTCTCTGAATGGATACATCCCGATAGACCCACAACCTCAGGAAAATAGAAAGTTTTAGGGATCACCTTCATCTACACTAATAAATGACATTTTAATTGGAAATAGGCAGAATATGAATGCTATTGAGAGAGGGAATATTTAATTGAAATGAGGGTTGGCGAATATATAGATCCTGGTAAAATATGAAATGTGTGGTACTTTTCGGAGGACGAAACCTTTTCTCTATTCTATCTGCTGTTGATAAAAGTGTGAAGAGTAAAATAGAACAAACTGACAAGAAATAGTGTGGTGACGTTCATAGGATATAGACAAGGTGGGCTATATCATTCGAATATGAAAGTACAATGCAAAGCATTGGTTGCCTTAGCTGAAGAGAGATACACTACAGCTTTGGCACGAGAGACTAGGGTAACTGCGCCAGTAGTTGACAAAGGTCCAGATGTTGACACTTCTAAAAAAAAGAGAGAAACAATAAGGTTCCTATGTAATAAATATTTAGTAGATGGCACAAATTCAAAATTGGAATCCCTAGTGGGTTCTTGAACAACATTTCAGGTTTGAAGTTATGCAGACTCTATGTTTATTTTTAATTGTGATGATGAGTATGTTTTATTTATTCAATTATGGTATATTCATTTTTAATATGCTTGTTTATGATGTCAAACCCATGTTTAAAATTTATAGATTTATTTTTGCTGTCATCAACTTGATTTTACCCTTTTCCTTGGATTTATTTGGGTGTCAACTTGTGAACGACCATTCCCAGATAAAGCTTTTTTTAATTTTAATCCTATTCAAGTACTGAAATGTATCAGTATCATTATTATTTTCTTAATGTTTAAATACATTAACTGCTCGAACCTTGTTGCTGTTATTTGCATTATTTCTGAGGTAGAATTTTTTTTATATTTATACACATGCCACCAGTAAAAGGGAAGATATGAGCTTATTCCCAAGAACAAAAGATTAGAATGGTTTAAGAGATGTAGCATTTGATATACCCATTTAACTGCTGCAAAACGCCATGGAGTACCTCGCCCAACCCTTTCCACATAAGGTTCAGGGGAAGTCAGCATTTGAAAGAAGAATGGGATCTGAAACTGTATTAAGGAAAAATGAAGAATCAATCTTAGCCAAATAGATAAACAGCTAAGGCTGGTTCACACCACATAGAAAAATGGAGCTGTAGAAAGAGAGAATTTGCGAGAACAGGGTTACATGCAAAGAATATTCCACCGTCTCTTTAGGCAGAAGCGGTTAATACTGCAGCTTACTCATTAAACCGAAAAGATCCAACTCCATTAACGGGTAAATCTCTAATAGAGTTGTGGACAGGAAAGGATGCTTATATCAAGCATATAAAAGTGTTCGGCATTGAATGCTTTGTCCACTTTCCCACACAAAATTGAAGGAAATGGGAACAGAATCCAAGAATGAGATTCTTGTAGCCTATTGTGAGAATGAAGACAGTTATAGGGTTTGGTTGCCATCAACCAAACATCTTGTTTTGAGTAGGTATGTAACATTTAAGCCTGAAATAATTTCATTTTGTAGCTCTTGAAAGGACATTAGATCGATGTGTGATTTGATTACATAGAACTGTCATATCTGAAGCAGAACCGGAGCAAGTTGTAACTGAAGGTTAGTTACCTATCAAAGAATATGGAGGGACCAGTTTCTCCAGTGAAGAAGTTGAGACAGGAGGGTGTGTCGGAGATGACGAAAAAACCTAAGACACTACTGAAGTCAATCACCCCATCGATTGTCACAAATCATCCTTCGAGGTCGAACTACTCGTAGACCCCTAGAAGATCCAAAAACAGTGGAGGAAGCACTTTCATCATCAAAGCAGATAAGTGAAAGGGTGCTATGGATGATGAGAGATTACATTTGGAGAATAAGGTCTGAAGGCAAGAGGATTTCCCGACAGGAAGAAATCCTGTGACAAGTCGGTGGATTTTTAAGATAAAACCTAACTCTGATATTTCCCTAGGGGGATACAAGGCCAGGGTTTACACAGAAAGGTGAATTCAAGATTCAATATCTATATTTGGAAATATCAGACTGTCGAAACCATTTCCTGGACCACAACACAGACTCCCCGTGAAAAACAAAACTCCGAGTGTAAAAAGACAAAATTATAATGTAGACAGGTGAAGTCAAGAAAACAAAAAGTGTGAATGGGTGAAATTATTCATACTTATTTTGTATGTAATACCCTTATTGAATCAGTTATTATTCTTGAATACAAAATCTTAATATTTTTTAGCGGTCAGTTGTTTCTTTACTTGCAGGGAATCAGAAAACGGTGCGGTGCGACGTCGACAGTATATATCAAATTACTCCATTAATATTCATTCCCCAGTATTATTTTATAAATACCAACTCTCTCGAGCGAGGAGGTAAAAAGGTTTTGGGAATAGAGTTTTCTTGCCTGACTCCCCTTGTACGCCTGAAATATTTCCTAGGTTAATATATTACATGCTTTAGATTAAGAAATACTCTAATCTGAAATGTGTTATCAGTCAAGAGAGTGAAAAAGTTGAAATTGAGTTGTTTTGGTCGACGTAGTATTGTTATGAGATAATACTCATCATGGGGCTAACAACTTTAGTTTACTAAATTCCTTCCCAATAGGCTCAGTAGATTAGGGTAAAAATGTATGAAATTAATCTCCATTGAGAGAGACCTGCTTTTTGTTTTCAGGCCTTTTCTATTTAGAAAAAAACCTTGGCCCAGGTGGAACGATACATTAGCTGTATGGCTTGTGTAAGCTTGAGTCAGGAAGGGACTTGTCCCGTTTTAATCGATTGAAAAAAAATGATAGTGAAGTAGGGGTTAGTTGTGATATAGTAATATACTAAGACATTTTGTTACCTTCAGATACAACGCCTAAAACTTTGGATTCGACATTTTATTTTTACAAAACTCATTTTTCTTCTACCTAAATTTTGTTATACTAAATAGTAGTAAGTATAACAGTTTAAGTTACTTATCCATCCGTAAGATATAATAGGTTTCTTTTTGCTCAAATTATGTTGTCGGTCACGTAGTACATTTGGTATAAATAATATGTATACTTTTACATAAGTTATCGTTCAAGGATTGACAATCTTAGTAGGTACTATTTTTTTTCTGACTTTGACAATTTCTCAGCCGAAAAACAGCGTATTTGAGTTATTAACGCTTTCACGCTCGCTCAAAACAAAGCTTAAAATACCGCACTTAAGCTTAGTTTTTGATACATATGTAATATACATATATATTGATACATATATATAATTGATTTATTTTTGATACATATATGTAATTTGTTTTTAAAGCCGCCATATTTGAATAGCTTCAAATATACTTCAATAAGTGAATCTGAAACGTAAATGAAAACCGACATTCTGTTAATATTAATAATATTTTACGGATTGATTTAGAGGAAGGATTTGTGTTGGATTTCAATTAAAAATAGGTATATTTTGGGAAGAGTGAGTCCCTATAAATTGAGTTTTTAATACTAAGCATAACTTAGCTCTATGGTAGGTATAGCGTGACGGATTTTTCACATAATATACATTTGACGATAATATGCTCGGGTGAAACACGCAAACCTTAGTTCTTACGAAAAAAAAAATCTTATTATGTATTTATTTTTGTTTTTAAATCCTTAAATAAGATAAAATAAAATTTCCGCATTTATATAATCAATTCTCTTCTTTTTTTTTGGTACTGGTGAAAGTAAAAAATCCCACGAATTTCAACAGGAAATACACTTTTAGAGCTTCCTTCGGTTTTCGATATTATAAATAAAGAAGAATCAGTTTTTGGTCGATTCATGAATTTCTTATTATTGACGAGAAATCAAAAACACTTTCATAGGACAACTTTAGTTTAAATAATAGAAAGAAATAATATAATATTAAAGTTACCATCAAGAGTAAGTCAAGTACATGGTCATGTGCCATCAAAAACTCGTAGCATAAACGAATTTATGTTAAATTTCACACCTCAATAATGTGTTCAAAGATTTTGAAAAAGTACAACAAAATCTTGTAACTAAAAATAGATCTGAAGACATTTAGTTAGTTAGTGCCATCAAAAAATTGCAGTTTACAATACATTCCATTCTATGTTTAATATGTTAAAGCAATTTGATGATTTCACACCTCAATAATGTGTTCAAAGATTTTAAAAAAGTACAACAAAATCTTGTAACTAAAAATAGATCTGAAGACATTTAGTTAGTTAGTGCCATCAAAAAATTGCAGTTTACAATACATTCCATTCTATGTTTAATATGTTAAAGCAATTTGATGATTTCACACCTCAATAATGTGTTCAAAGATTTTAAAAAAGTACAACAAAATCTTGTAACTAAAAATAGATCTGAAGACATTTAGTTAGTTAGTGCCATCAAAAAATTGCAGTTTACAATACATTCCATTCTATGTTTAATATGTTAAAGCAATTTGATGATTTCACACCTCAATAATGTGTTCAAAGATTTTAAAAAAGTACAACAAAATCTTGTAACTAAAAATAGATCTGAAGACATTTAGTTAGTTAGTGCCATCAAAAAATTGCAGTTTACAATACATTCCATTCTATGTTTAATATGTTAAAGCAATTTGATGATTTCACACCTCAATAATGTGTTCAAAGATTTTAAAAAAGTACAACAAAATCTTGTAACTAAAAATAGATCTGAAGACATTTAGTTAGTTAGTGCCATCAAAAAATTGCAGTTTACAATACATTCCATTCTATGTTTAATATGTTAAAGCAATTTGATGATTTCACACCTCAATAATGTGTTCAAAGATTTTAAAAAAGTACAACAAAATCTTGTAACTAAAAATAGATCTGAAGACATTTAGTTAGTTAGTGCCATCAAAAAATTGCAGTTTACAATACATTCCATTCTATGTTTAATATGTTAAAGCAATTTGATGATTTCACACCTCAATAATGTGTTCAAAGATTTTAAAAAAGTACAACAAAATCTTGTAACTAAAAATAGATCTGAAGACATTTAGTTAGTTAGTGCCATCAAAAAATTGCAGTTTACAATACATTCCATTCTATGTTTAATATGTTAAAGCAATTTGATGATTTCACACCTCAATAATGTGTTCAAAGATTTTAAAAAAGTACAACAAAATCTTGTAACTAAAAATAGATCTGAAGACATTTAGTTAGTTAGTGCCATCAAAAAATTGCAGTTTACAATACATTCCATTCTATGTTTAATATGTTAAAGCAATTTGATGATTTCACACCTCAATAATGTGTTCAAAGATTTTAAAAAAGTACAACAAAATCTTGTAACTAAAAATAGATCTGAAGACATTTAGTTAGTTAGTGCCATCAAAAAATTGCAGTTTACAATACATTCCATTCTATGTTTAATATGTTAAAGCAATTTGATGATTTCACACCTCAATAATGTGTTCAAAGATTTTAAAAAAGTACAACAAAATCTTGTAACTAAAAATAGATCTGAAGACATTTAGTTAGTTAGTGCCATCAAAAAATTGCAGTTTACAATACATTCCATTCTATGTTTAATATGTTAAAGCAATTTGATGATTTCACACCTCAATAATGTGTTCAAAGATTTTAAAAAAGTACAACAAAATCTTGTAACTAAAAATAGATCTGAAGACATTTAGTTAGTTAGTGCCATCAAAAAATTGCAGTTTACAATACATTCCATTCTATGTTTAATATGTTAAAGCAATTTGATGATTTCACACCTCAATAATGTGTTCAAAGATTTTAAAAAAGTACAACAAAATCTTGTAACTAAAAATAGATCTGAAGACATTTAGTTAGTTAGTGCCATCAAAAAATTGCAGTTTACAATACATTCCATTCTATGTTTAATATGTTAAAGCAATTTGATGATTTCACACCTCAATAATGTGTTCAAAGATTTTAAAAAAGTACAACAAAATCTTGTAACTAAAAATAGATCTGAAGACATTTAGTTAGTTAGTGCCATCAAAAAATTGCAGTTTACAATACATTCCATTCTATGTTTAATATGTTAAAGCAATTTGATGATTTCACACCTCAATAATGTGTTCAAAGATTTTAAAAAAGTACAACAAAATCTTGTAACTAAAAATAGATCTGAAGACATTTAGTTAGTTAGTGCCATCAAAAAATTGCAGTTTACAATACATTCCATTCTATGTTTAATATGTTAAAGCAATTTGATGATTTCACACCTCAATAATGTGTTCAAAGATTTTAAAAAAGTACAACAAAATCTTGTAACTAAAAATAGATCTGAAGACATTTAGTTAGTTAGTGCCATCAAAAAATTGCAGTTTACAATACATTCCATTCTATGTTTAATATGTTAAAGCAATTTGATGATTTCACACCTCAATAATGTGTTCAAAGATTTTAAAAAAGTACAACAAAATCTTGTAACTAAAAATAGATCTGAAGACATTTAGTTAGTTAGTGCCATCAAAAAATTGCAGTTTACAATACATTCCATTCTATGTTTAATATNGGAGAGAGCCCGGGTTCGATTCCCCGCCTAGGAGAAGTTATTTTTATTATAAACATCGATGAAATGGTGAATATTAATTAAATGTACTTTCCAAAACTAATAAATGGAAAAAACTGGGCTAAGTAATTATGAACTCGTATATGAGGAAGTTTTTCTGAGTTGTCTCTGACCGATATTTTCATTTTGAGTGAGTAGGAACTATTTATTTTATTAAATTTATCGAAAACGTGTGTTCTCAACTCACCAACCTTCTCAAGCAAAAACAAAGTGCACTTTTAGAAATAGATTGGTTTTCATTAGGTTTTTGAGATTGCGACTGAGTCACACGATTTAAAACTTACTTTATTCAATAATTATTCAGAAAAAGGGGATTTTTAAAATATATCTATCCTCTATCGTCTAAACAGACGGTATTGGGATATATAATGATTTCTACTAAATCCAGTACCGATATTTAGACAAATTATTTCCTCTAGCGAATATGAGAAACTTATTTTAGCTACAAATTCGGCAATACAAAAACTATGAAACATAATTTTTTTAAGCCGGCTTCGAATTGTAGTCAATTTAAATAATAAACCCATAAAGTCTAACTAACGATGACAATAAAACTTCGTCCGTGAAAATAATACTTGACAATGGCGACATTTATTTATAAATATTCGACCATTTTAAGCAGTTAATTTGAAAAAGTAGATCTAACTGAATTCGGATAACTTTGATACGAAATTTAAAAGGATTATATGAAATGTCAAAGGTCACGGGGAAAAGAGCCACGGAATGTTAGCAAACAAAGCTAATTAAATATACGAAAATACATACACAAGTTGTATTATAATAAGGCTAAGAAATATGAGGATAATTTCAGTAATTAATGAATTTCGAGTGGAGGCAAAAACCACTTTCTTGTTTGTTTTTTTTTACCGACTTTTTATAAACCTAACCGAAATACAGTAATAACTTCCATAAAAAAATGAAAAATAGCGGGCCAAATAATATTACTTGGTGGATTCCCATTTTTTATTAATTCTTATACTTAATATATAAATGAAAGTTCTATCTAAAAAGCTTGGTTGAGCTTCATTCAATCATTTAAATAATGTCGCTTCTTTAGATTGTTACTCCCCTATGTTTTCTTAGAATATAAATGAATTTAACAAAATAACTATTAAGACAAAGGGATGTTTAGTCCAATTTATACCTACCTTGGGACTTGGGACAAGGGAATATCAAACTTCTGTTTTTATAAGGGGAGTAACAGTCTAAAGAAGAATATTCCGTAGACCTTCTTCAGAATGTAACTTCTTTTTTTTATCATTAGGGGAGTAATAATCTAAAGAAGTGCCCCTTAATTATTATCATCCACCCCCATGACTCTTCACATCCCTAGATATTGCAATCTATTATTATTATTTCCTTAGACCCTAAAGATTTGTTCCTAACATAAGAAAGTTAGTTTAGTCTTATTCTTCTTACTCTCAACTTTGACCTGATTTCCCCCTTTAAGGATCGAATTTCAGAAATCCCATCTCAACAGACTCCATAATATTTTATAATTCATTATACCAAAATAAAATGATTTTATTTTTTCTATCCGTCGATACTTTGATGAAAGCAAAGTTTATTAAACGTGTCTTGAATTACAGGAGCTGAAGTCGCTAATTTATTTCAGACGAAGCGGAATGGTTACGGCTGGGATAGCAGATAGTTATCTGCTTGGTCGAACAAATTGATTAAACTCCTGCGAACTTTAAGTGATTCGTTATTATCACCCCCCGCCTCTATCAATGTCTGCAGAGTACGTCCACCGAGTAACCAAGGATTAAATAACAATTTATCTAATTTTAACAAATTTAATAATATCCTCGTCTTATATTTACACACGGGTGTGTTCAGGACGTCCATTTTTCAAAATTTATAATTAAATATTGTATGATTTTTTTTTAACTACGGATTTTTCTAGCAGTAATTTTCCCAAACCACTTCTTGAAGTATGAAACACCACTTAATACTTGGACCGCAACGAGCAAGTTTCTTTTTTGGATGGTCCAATTTTACCATATCTTGTCCTGTATTCTTTCGCAGCGTAAAATATTATAGATAAAGTTAGCCAGATAAGATAGGTGAAACATATTCGTTCAGGTATTATAAACGTATACTCTTGAGTGATACTATGTTACGAGAATATTTATTCAAAATTTGTTACAGAGAGGTAAAAGGCCACTGCATAATCCAGACAATCTCAATAATTATTTACAATTATTAAAAAAAAATTACATGTAAACAAATATAAATAGACCAACCAGGTACTATAATGCGGCAAGCAATTTCACACGATGGACGTCTAATAGCAATATAATTAATGTCGTTGTTTTTCAATTTATAAGTTTAATTAGGAAGTTTAAGCAAATGTCATGTTAAGTGATTCTTAAAACTTGTAAAGTCATATAATGATAAACTATTAAAGCCATACATGTATACATTGATGCAACACTCATAAATTAAAAGAAAGTTTACCGAATCAAGAATTGAAGGTTATATTTTACCTCAAATTAATTACACTGACTAGGATTACACTTAAGTATTGAAGTAAAGTGAAGATTGGAATATCATAGAGAGATTTTCCAATTAACTTGTGGGCTTGTAAAGTGAATATTGAAGGAAAACCATAGAGTGATTTGCCCATTAACTTGTGGGCTTGTAAAGTGAATATTGAAGGAAAACCATAGAGTGATTTTCCCATTAACTTGTGGGCTTGTAAAGTGAAGATTGAAGGAAAACCATAGAGAGATTTTCCCATTAACTTGTGGGCTGAGACCAGAAGATGTGGTTTCGAAATTGCTGTAAATTCTGATCCTAGAAAAAGCAATAAGAAAATTGCAGCATTTTCCAGGAGGCAACTTGTTAAGAAGATAGGATAGGAATATCCTGTGAAAAATATTCGGAGCTGGTTTGCATTCATACTCGTACAATTCAAAACCGGAAACCGAAAGCCCATGGCGCTCGAAAGGAAGAGCAAAAAAACCTGAAAACTACCCTCGATCTTGGTCTCATTTTTCTTCTCTCACCGTCCCCTGAACATCAATGACACTGTTTAGATTCGGTTTTGGAGAGATCCATTGTACAGAGATTTGTCCATTTCTATGTTAAATTAAAGTTTAATCCCTACAAAAAGCTGGATAATGCCAATGAGAGCAAGGCAGGAAGATTAAGATGACCGGGTCACGTTCAACGAATGCTAGTAGCAAGATGGCCGCGAAGGGTTTTTATGGAGGCAAAAGAAGTCGTGATAGGCAAAAGAGATAGGAGGAAGATAAAGAGAAGGATTTGAGAAGACGGCTCAACAAAAAGGTTAATGGAAGCATGTTAAGGAGGCCAGAGCCCTCCACTGAATTTAGTGCCATGGAGTAAGTAATACAAAACAGGCAAATTAAATTTGATGTTTATATTATACGTGTATTACATTACATTACTAAAATTAAGTAAACTAATCGATCCAACAAACTTTCTTGTATGCATAATAACACAAAATTTAAATCCCGTGTAGCGTATAAATCTATCAAAATTTCAAAACCAAAGTTTGTTTACATACCTACTTATAGTCTTAACTTTAGGAACAAAAGGAGGTAAACAATAAAATCTTGGAAAAGGCCCCCCCCCCCTTTCATATACGTTTAACCGCGATTTTTCTCAGAATTATAAGAGTTATTCCTTCATCTAGGCTGTACAGGAATTACATTTGAACACAATCACACTCTCCTCTCTGAGTCTTTGTTTAATGCCGATTAAACGTCACGCGAGAGTTCTATTTTTTCCCCCGAAGAATATTATCTCAAATAGGTTCCCTTGCAATTCGGAATTAATAAAAACCATTTAATTAACACTTCCTCTAATTGTAGTTAAGTCTGAACAACAGATATAGGTAGTGAAAAAGCAAAATATTCTGAAATGGTCCCCCTCCATACGTTTTATCGGTATCTCCATACGTTTTATCTCCATACGTTATATCGGGATTACTCCCAATTAATTATTATTACTCGGGATTACTCCCGATTCGGGATTACTCCGTTATATCGGGATTACTCTGAAATGGTCCCCCTCCATACGTTTTATCGGGATCTCCATACCATATTATCTCCATACGTTTTATCGGGATTACTCTCAGAATTATACGATTTATAAGTCGTTTTTGTTCATCTCTAAAAGGAAAAAATTACGTTATACTGAGAGGACCGAAATGCATTGGTTTTATACCAATTATCGAGGTTCTTTCAAGGGACTGGCAATAATATACGATTTAGGATATACGATATAACGGGATACGAAATACCGGGATTCTACTGTATATATTCTTCCATCAAATATGAGAAAAACAAAATTTGGAGATTTTACGGTATGTCTCTCAAAATGTTTTTCATTCCAAGCCCTCCCCTTCAAATACCCTACAAAGAAATAGAGAGCTTGAGGAAACGATGTCAAGGTTGAACCAAGATAAAGCATTCTAGGAAAACGTGGCTTAGAGAATCGATAACCCATCATCCTTTAAACATTAACCCTACACCTGTACGGAATCACAGGGGCACACGGCAATCCTAACAATGTCGCACTCTAATTGAACAAATAAAACCGAAAACACGGATTTCCCAATTTACTTTCTTCCCAACAATAATCCGAATAATACTTTTGGAAACTGCTGTTTGGTCAGAATGTATACTTTCTCCAACTTATGATAGTTTATTGCAGAAAGAACACCTTTACATTCATGAATATGTCACCATAAAAATAAAGGTTGTTACGGAGAAAAAATGAGATAACACAAGATACAATGAGTTTGGCAAATATATTCGTTAGATTAAATTATAACGATGCTTATATTTTAAAATTATACGAGTCTTTGTAACTCTAGATTTTTTGTATAAAGGGAGTTCAAAAAGTTCCGGAAAGCTCAATCATATCAGCAGCATCGAGTTTTACAAATTTATGTTTTCAATAAAAGTTTTATGGGTTTTTTTTAAAAAAAGACGTATTTAATATTTAGAGCTACGAGACCTTAGACTGTCCTTGAAAAAAGAACCGAGGAAGGGAAGTGCAACCCATGTTGATAATTATGTGCTATCATTACAATTGATACATTAGCCTAAGTCATACATTGAGCTAATTTAGCAAAGCCATGTTCCATGTTTAACAAACTAACTAAAATAACACGTTATTATATAACGTGGTTAATAGCAAGTTATTAGCCAAGTATTCCCAACTTAATACTTGATGCAATGCTAAAACTAAACTAACCCAGCATGCTTGTCAAAATTTATTTCCAGATTAGAGCAAACGGTCAAAAAAATTTTAATTGGTATTATCGTATCATTATAGTATGATATTTTTCCTTTTGAAATTTAAAAAATTGGACGCAGGGCGTCTCGGATTTTTTCCTTATCAAAAATAAACCTTTAAATGACAATTTTTTTTTTTTTTTTTTTATGCGTATTTTTTCTTGTCCGTTAAAAATTAAGTCCGGTATAATGAGGTTCGTTATAGTGAGGTCCGTTTAAACATATTGAAAAATGTAAACAAACACATTTCTATAAACATCGAATTTCGATATTTTGTTTACACATGGAGGACTTATTTGTCTTATAGAAAGCCTTAATTAGTGCGAGTTTCAGCTCATTTAACGAAGTAGTTCCGAAATTATTTAGCGCTTGACTTTTAAAGTTCAAAAGTCGATATTTTCAAAATGGTGGCAGATACTAAAACGAAATACAGAGAAATTGACGAAAATATTAGCGCAATCAGAATTTCTATTTTCTACGAATTTTTGGAATTTTCTTGTTGAGTCGGTAAAATGCGTTAATGGTATAATGAATTTATGATTTTCCTGCATGTGAACAACTGCATGTAAGTTAAGATTTTCGAACCGTGTTTCAACTCTATAGCTTAAAAACTATGGGAATTATGTGCATGACACAGACAGGCAGAAAAACACACACTTAAGTCTGACATCCAACCAAAATCTTGAAAACACCCACAATGGACAATTCTGTTAAAATGTTGGTTCCGATAAATTTTTCTTTTTTGGTGAAAACAATACATTTTCTTTAAAGGTAAAGAAGAGTAAAACTACAAATAAAATATGTATAAGTGAAGTAGGTTAGTAAATACGATTCTTTTAATTAAGAGAAACGTTAAAAAATAAATATTTATTTAGTACAGTCACGTAATTTACTTACAAATGTATTTTTTTTCGCACTATGTTCTTAGAATTGAAATAATTAGTGCGGGGTGGGGTTAAGATTGTCAAGTGGTGAAGTTTTCATGGTTGGCAAACTCGGCATTAGTGTTGGAGAATTGGGAGGAGCTTCTAAAAGTTAGTAACTATCCGTCCCACCTAGTACGCTGGTCTCAAGTGCGTAGTGCGGGGAAATATGGTGAATTTAAAAACTTGTATGCTAATATAAAAAAAAATGGTAAATAATTTTAGAGAGAAAACAAGATAAGTCTTAGCACCCAGCTCACCCTTGATGCTATAAAACTTTATCACCTGTTTTAGATGTTTGGGACGCTTAAGGTCTCGACAGACGAGTCAGTCACGTTGAGAAAAGATGGTCTTATACCGGTATTTTAAAAGTATTGTAAATAGCGAACACACGGAAGCGTAAAAACATTAAAGATCAGTTATAAATTAGCTGCGAAAAACGATACCATACCGGTATAGGCTGGCCAGCCTGTGATTCTTTAACGGCGAACGGTGGCGATGTTGCTTAGAGTACGTCTTGATAAAAAAGGAATAAACGCCACGCAGATACGGAACTCAGATAGCGCTAGTGTCGCGGTTGAGTGATAAGTTTGTAGACCGATCAAAGGCCGGGAGCGACATTTTTGGCCGCTAATAACATTTAAAATAAGCATATATAAACAGTTATATATATATATATATATATATTCATTTATGAGTGAAAATTTAAGTAAG